>PVKE010005046.1:0-61132 GCA_004027555.1 Craseonycteris thonglongyai | reverse complement strand
GTTTTTTGGGTAGATGCCCAGTAGAGGGATGGCTGGGTCATATGGTAATTCCATTCGTAATTTTTTGAGGAATCTCCATACAGCCTTCCATAGTGGTTGTACCAGTTTACATTCCCACCAGCAGTGTATGAGGGTTCCTTTTTGTCCACAGCCTCTCCAGCACTTGTTATCCCTTGTCTTGTTGATTATAGCCATTCTATATTTGTTACATCTTATAGACGTGGAAACCGAGGCTCAGAGAGGCTAAGTGATCTGACCAAGGTCATGCAGTAGTACATATTAAACCTTCCAAAGTCATGTTTGTTACATTTCCCCATATATCTCTCTTTCTGGGCTTAAGGACCCTAATAATATAGTCTGGAAGCATAAATCTTTACCTAGCAGGGTGAGCTAAACTTTATAATAAAAGAATCACAAGTGCTTTAGGAGTTCAAATGTCAGGAAAGCACATATCTAAAAGAGGGTCGGGTAAAGTTAGGGAAGAGAAGTCAATGACATGAGCCTTCAAGGACTGGCTATAATGACAGTGTGATGGTAGAAGAGGTAGAGATGGGACTTTCACTGCAAGGTCTAATATTTCTTTCAGAAACTCAAATTTCTACTATGTTTATTTTTTCCCCAAGTCGCTTCATAGCTCAGGTTTCCAGGTAACATGTTTCAAGAAATGCTTGCTATAATTATTCCAAGTAAATGATAAGTGATGATGTTTATTCAGCAGAAAGAATGAGGTAAGCAAGGATACAGAGAGTGACTAGAACAAAGGGCATTCTGAGAACAGCGGGTGTTCAAGTCTGCCTAGAGGAGAGGCCCCTTATGGGAAATCAGGGCAGAGGTGGAAAGGGGCATAAAGCATAAAAGGAAAGTTAGGAGCAGATTTAGAGGACTTTGGACATAGGCAGAAATTAATACTTTATTTGGTAGGACTCTGAAGGGCTGTCTAAAATAGATTTTTAAAGATTTGTTTTTTTGTTTGAAAGAAGGTAAGAGTGAGAGAGAGAGAGAGAGAGAGAGAGAGAGAGAGAAGGAGAAAGGTCCCAGAGCAATCTCCACAGCTGTACATCATTAGTTGTGACATAGTTTCATTCCACACAGGTGGATGTGGGGCCACACGGAGGAATTGAACTGGGGGCCTCCTGCATGGAAGGTGAGCACCTTCGTTGCTGGGCATCTGGATGTTACCAGTTGCACTACAGTTCAGCACATGGGTTTGCATGGGTCCAGGCCAGGAATCAAACCCCTGACCTCATGATTGTGAGGCAAGCACTCAATTGCTAAGCTATCCCAGTGTCCCTAAAATAGATTTTTAAATTATTATAACTACTTCTTTTGGACAATTTTATTCTCAAAAGGAAGAGAAAATACTATTGTAAACTGCCCTGGACCCATTACTCAGCTTCAAGAATTATCAATGGTTAATCTGGTTTTATGAATACCTTTCTTTCATCTATTTTGTTTTGTTTTTTTGCTGGTGTATTTAAAAGTGAAACCTAGCTATGTCATTGCATCTGCAAGTGCTGAAATATAAAATTCTAACTGATAAGGATTTTCTAAAACATAGCCATTATTGCATTATCAACCTTAATACAAATAATAATTCCTCAATATTATCATAACCAGTCATTTTCAAATTTTCCTAATCATCTCAAAAATGTCTTTTTACAGATGGTTCATTTGAATCAAGACTCAAAACTCCCACATGGTACCTAATGCTATAACTTTTTAGTCTCTTTTACTTTATAGTTGTCTTTCTTATCTTTTTATTTTTTTCATGTCATTAATTTTTTCAAGACATCCTTCCTATATATAGAATGTCCCACATTATAGACTATTCTGATGACTTCCTCCTGGTGCTGCTTAAATTATTCTTAATTTATTATAGAAGAAATAAGTCCAGTATTTCTTCTAAACTGTGAAATCCATTTAGAGGTTTGATTAGGCTATGGTTCTGTTTTCAGGAATACTCGTGTATAAAGGTGTGTTCAATGTCCTAACTTACTATATCAACAGGTATATAGTATTTGGTTGATCAGCAAATCAAATGGAATTGTCCAGATTCCCCACACCTGTCACCTCCGAGCTTTCTCATCCTTGGAGGATTGTTTCTTATAACAACTTCTTCATGGTGGATTGCAGATGGGCCCTTGATATTTTTTGAGCTGAGGAATATGTTCAGAAATGTGCTATCTGACAAAAGTGTATATGATGGAGTGGAGTAAGGGAAGACCCAGAGAGGCTTGTAGACTACTCCTGTTTTTCAGAAACAAGGGTGCCAACAACACACATGGAAAGATAGATTCAATGGATTTTGTGGAGAATGAAATCTGGAGAACTTGGCAATAGACTCTATTTACTGTATCGAATATAACACTGAGCATTTAGGCTTGGAGTGGTGTGTTTAACAAAAATAAGGAAGTCAGGAGTTATGACTGGCTTGAAACAGAAATCGAGAAGCTTGGTTTGAGACTGTTGAGTTGAACTGATGGTGGCACATCTTGGCTCAGACATCTGGCAAGCAGTTGGGAATGCAGGATTGCAGACTGGAAAAGAATTTAGAACATAAGTCAGGTAATAGTTAAAGCCTTGAGGGTTCATTTGATCGCTGATGAAGGGAGGAAAGTAAAAAGACAAAAAGTTTAGACACAAATTTTGGCAATGCTGACATTTATGAACTTGGTCACCCTTTCCTCCCCAAAGCTCCTGTTTATTTAGTTTTAGTTTAGGGTAACTCCTTTTCAGGCCCTGAGGACAGGCTCAGCAGTTTCTCTTCCCAGAGCTCAGCTTTCTTCCTCCTAAGAGAAAGAAATGCCCCCAAGACCCATATGTATTTCAGCTCTTGTTACTTTATCTTCCCCAAAACCAGACTGTAAAAATAGGATGTCTACTCCACTTTCCTCAAATCCAATTTGTGTTCTTACTATAACAAAGCTATTATTTAGGTAAATTTGGTGGAAATAGTAAGAATAAGGTGGGACCTTAAAACAAGAGAATAGAAGGCAAAGACGTTGCTTCCCTTTGACTTTAGGAAAGGGGGAATGAACATGTGTAGAGACCAAGGGAAAGAATCCAAGGGAACCATAAATGGTGGAAGACACAGTGAGAGCAACGATACAGAGCAGGGCAAGGCTGGGGAGGTGAGGGGTGGACAGGTACGACATGATCTCCACTCCACAGAGAGAAGAGGATGAAGATACGGAAGAATTTGGAGCCTGGTAGTTGTAGAAGTTCACATTGAAAGCTTTTAATCTTTTTAGTCATCAGCTGAAAATGAGGGAGATTAGGCTCTAATTTATACTGAAGCAGGGAATCATAGACAAACCTTGGGATTCAGGCTTTCCTAGCCTCATCTGACAGTTGTGGTGGTGGTTGTCGTTTTGTTTTCTCATTTCTTCTGCGTACGAATATCTTCTTAGACTCAAAGGGACAGCCTATGCTGATTCCTGTTTGTGCCCAGTTGCCCTTCACAAAACCAATATTGTTCTATGAGAAACTACAAACTACAAATGAAGCAAAGAATCAAATAGACATTCAAACCAAGGTTTCTTATGTAGCGCAGGCAAAATTATGTGGGGACGGGGCAGTATTTGGAAAACATACTGAAGCCGTTATAAATTAAACCCGAGGTTTAAAGATGCATGTACCTCTGAATACATTTGCATTATACTGAGGACACTTAAAGTATTGTAGGATAGCTTACACCATTGGCTGTAAAATCACAGGGCCACTGTGGACATTTAGAGAGCAAGCTGATACTTCTTTCCACAGAAGGAATGTTTAGGATTCCAAGTCTTTCACCACGGAGTTCATTTTATTTGACCTCTAAAAAATAAGTTAAAAATGCAAAGTTAAACAAAAAAGTTTTAGCAATCCCTTCAAAGATTTAGAGTTAAGGAATGATGCTGGAAAGAAGGGCCTGTTGGGTTTGATTGGCAGGAGTGGTAATTTGGCTGAATTTCATTTGTATTGTGTTAGAAAAGAAAGACAGAGTGAGCTTTCCAACCCCCTTGATTCCTGCTGTTTTATAAGCCCTTAACTCCATTGAGCTACATCGGTCTTACTTTGAGAGTCCTTTTTTAATGTTTGGTTTTTCTAAATTTTCTTTTAGTGCTAGACCCCACTAATTGTTTCCTTATGGCAGCTGCTTATGATTTAAGACTGATCATGGGCACATATAGTCCCTTGTTTTGGACTCAAACTGACACCACCAAAGAACTTACAGTTACGACCTCATCACAGAAAATGCCCAGAAAATAATAGCTGTAAAAATTAGTTTTGCAATAAGTGGGGCTGATTTGGGTATTTTAATTTCTGTTTATATCTACCTCCTTTTCTGCTTGGTCTCTTTTAATCATCAATGCAAAATGAAAGGTGTAAAGTCTGAAGCTATAAATCCGTTTATAGCTATAATTCCCTTCCCTGGCTTAGCAGAGTTTGACACTTTAATAAACACGGTTCTTCTGCAGCAACATTGAATCTGGTTCTTGTATAATTCTTTATGTGTTGATGCTTTGAACACAGTTTTATTGCATTCTTTCTGGTGTTTCAATTCAGCAAGAATTGATTGAACAGCTACTATATGCCAACGGCGACTAGGTAGTCCTAGGCCCTAAAATTGAGGCTTGTTTAGTCCCTAAATTAATGTGTTTAAAACTACAATGAAGTAGTTTTGCTTTGTTTTGCTTGCTAACAGTTTCTGAACATTGACATAAACTCAATGAAGTATGCATATTCTCCCTATGTTTTCAATCATCCACCTAACACATTTCTTACCATGTTACCTTTTGATTGTAAGAGATCAGTATATTTATTTTCTTCATCCTCAGGTCAAATATATGAAAATGAAATTTTATATTATGTTTACTGTGATTGAAATATTTAAAATATTGAGTATGTACTTAATAATCACTACCATTGGGAGATCAGCCATCTATAAATCTCTTCACTGATACTGTTTTAGTCAAACAGTAAGCGTTGTCTTCCCTATTTTACAGATGGAGAGATTGAGGTTCACAAAGGTTAATTAACCTGCCAAAGATCACACAGGTCATCATAATCAGGATTTCAGTCTGGATCTGTTTAACTTCAAAGCTTGAGCTCTTAACCACCAACATACTTTATTTTATATATTCTTAATTTTAAAGTTCTCCCAATATATACTTTCACTTTTTATTTTTTTTTTTTTTAAGCATTTAAAAAGAAATTATATAAAAGCATACACACAGAGAGAGACACTGATCTATAATTATACTACCTAGGAACTACAATTCACATCAAGTTTTCCATAAAAAGTTTAAAAGTTACAAGTTACTAGCTGAAGTTATTTGCCAAGTGGTCTATTTAAAAAAAAAAAAACTGATTTGAGAAAGAAATTTTCTAAAATACGTTAGTGAAGCAGAAAACTATACATATACAAATTCAAGGTTGAGGAATATACTTGTAAGAACACATACTCACATTTTAGTTGAAGATAAGCTTGTCCTAACTACAAAAACACTTTAGTCAGAACTAAGGTAGACTTGTCCACACGCAAATAGATAGGGTCCCTATCTTTCAAGGACACACTAGATTTTTCCATTGTTACTATTATTTGCAATAAGATTTTCTGTAGTTTCAGATACCTACTACAAACTGTGGCGCTGAATTCATTTTCTTCATGAATGTATGGTTTAACTAAGAGTGTCTATACCTTTGGCACAATGGCCAAGTAAATGAGACAGTCAGGGAACAGGGAGATATCTTACAAGCAGTAGAATTGAGGCTTCTACCCTACTTTAACAAGGGAATGCTGGATATTCTCTATTCTCTTCCTCCATAGGAGACTGAGCATTGGTAAAGTTACATCAGCGGGAGTGCCTGAGCACACATACATCAAACACATGGTGACCAGTGAGCTTGTGCTATGCACCTAGAGAGCATTCAATTCACCCAATGCTGTCTTCTTTATCCCTCAAAGACTGGAGGAATTGTGGCTTTCAAAATACAGTAAGCTCGTGCTCAGTTAGTACTCTAAAAAGTAATACAGGTGTACTAATTCCTAAGCTCGCAAAGAAGGATGGCCTCTACTTGGTAGCAAGCAACACAGTGTGGCCACCATACATCATCCATGCTCCTTTTAGCCAAGAGAGCTGATAGGGAATTCTTCTTCTCTCAGCTCTTTCTGATTAGGTCAGCCAAAGTTGCCAACAATCTGTTTGGATTTGAAATAGACCCCTAAAACAAGATATGAAACTCCTATCTGGCTCACTTGGCTCTGGAGCTGCTGTGTTTATTTGGGGCGAACCAGCTTAAGGCAATGCTTTCCTGCAAATGCACTAAATTGTGCAGTTTCAAATGAGTAGGACTTCTTCTTTTATTATATATTATTATTTTATTTATATATATATATAAAACTTTATTGGGAAGAGTAGGACTTCTTGAACTATGTTGATGATCTGTCCACGACCCCCAGGTCCAATCAGTTAACCAATCTTGTTGATTCTATTATACCTTAGACTTTATCTTTTTTCCCCCATTAATTGTTAAATTTGTTGGGGTGACATTGGTTGGTAAAAATTACATACGTTCCAGGTGTACAATTCTACAATACATTGTCTATGTACTGCATTCTGTGCTTACCACCCAGAATCAGTCCTCTTTGCATCTCACAGCAAAAGAAACCATCAACAAAGCAGAGGAAACCAATCAAATGGGAAAAAATATTTACAAACAGTGCTTTTGATAAGGGGCTAATATCTAAAACATGTACAGACATATCTTCTAAATCTATAACTTTCCCCATGTTCCCACTGTCATGATCTTAATTCAGATCATAACCATCTCTCCTGGACCAAGGTAACAGCTTCCTAAGAAGAATAACATTCCACATCACACTTGATCTCACTGCTAACTTGTTAAACTGATGACAGAATCCAGCCCAGGGACCTGGGTTTTGTTAGTCAGCCTTCCCAGATCTCTCTTTCCTCCTATTCCCCATCTCCACTCCTATGCCACTTATGTTTTTACCACTCCGAGCTCCTCGTCTTTCTCTGATAGCATGAAGCCTTCTCACACTTAATTAAGTTCTTCCCTACTGCCTGATCTGCTTTACCCCTCCCCAGTCCCCCTTATCTCTGGCCAAGTTTCAAGAGTCAGTTCCAAAGTCATCTTTCTAACTCCAGCTCTCCTACCCTCTTTGCTCTCTGTACTCCCACAACAGAGTGTTTATTCCACTGTGTCATTAAATTTATGTGTCCCTCCTCCAGACTCAGACCATGTTGCCTGGCTGGTACTTGGCCATAATTGCTTAGAAACTGAAACTTGCTTGCATTCATAATTTTATAGTGAGGAAAAGATTAATCAGGAAAAGGTTTGTTATATTGCAAAAATAAAAATGACTTACAATTTTCTGGATTAGAAATACCCTTTTCTTATTCCATCAGCTGTAGCTGCCAAGAATTTTCAGAGTTTGCTCTTTTTTCATTTTTTCTACCTCTAGCAGAATTTAATTTTGTTTTCATAATTGCCATCTTTTAAAAATTATTTCCTCTTCAGCTTTTGCCATTTCAAAGTAGGCAAAATTTACAGTTGTGGTGAATGAAAAGCCTTTTGGGGGATATTCAACCTCTATGAATACATCTACCTTTTCCAGTTATATTTCAATTACTTCTATGAAGATTGAAATCTAGTATTTTCCTGAATCTCATTTGCTGTGCCTCTTATTCATTGTGCTTTTAGTTTGCTTTATCAGTTAATTGAAATAGATAATAAAGCATGGAAAATGAGCTAAAAATCTTAGTTATTTGAATAGAAATAGGTTTGGGGAGACTGAAATTGGCATAGGCCCGGACCCAACACTGGAGACTTGGTACAAATAAAAAAAAAATGTTGCCATAATGTCATTTGAATAGAGGCTAATTTGAAGTTTGCCACTAAGATTTTTAAATATTTTGGTTGTAAATTAATAGTACTTTAACAACACTCTTAAAGAAACGTTCCAACTACTGAATAATAGCATTAATAATAAAAATTTTGTTGGCACCTTTAGATTTTACTATGTAGAGTTAATTATGTAAAACTAATTAGAAAGAGTATTTCAAATATTTTTATTTATTTAAGTGGACATTATGAAAGATCTGAATCCAACATACTAGACCAGATAATAAGGACAAGAATCCCTTATATAAAACTGTGACTCCATATTCACTTATTTATGACTATTAATTTTACCATATTTACTCTCCATTGACCTCATCCATGTTTTAGTGATAAAAA
Source organism: Craseonycteris thonglongyai (assembly GCA_004027555.1). Lineage (NCBI taxonomy): Eukaryota > Metazoa > Chordata > Mammalia > Chiroptera > Craseonycteridae > Craseonycteris > Craseonycteris thonglongyai. The sequence continues at coordinate 52,885 of PVKE010005046.1, read as the reverse complement.
TTTATCTTCAAGCAGTTACCAACCAGTCACTGATACTGATACCTGCATAACAAATATGTTGGTGTAGTCAGAAACAACAAATACAATTGAAAAATACTCTGTAATTCAAATAATTTATTAATTAGTATTGCTGCCAAGCCTTTAGTTAATCCCAGTGAGTTTTTTTACTCTAAACACACACACACACACACACACACACACACACACACAATAGCTTAAATAATGACACAGCTTTAATTTTAAAATTTAATAATCAAAGAAACCGTTCTTTTATTTGTAATGTTTTGACTTAGAAAGAATCATAACTCTCAAATTTTGAGATACTATCTGTGTTTACTAAAATAGCCCATATTTTTTCCTTCAAGTTCAATTCAAATTTGTAGCGAAGAGGGTCCAACTCAGAAAGAAGAGTGGGATTTCTGTCAAGCAGAAGAAAAACACCTGCCATTAATCCCAAGTGCACAACTGGGGTCTGGCGTGTCCGAAGCAGTCACCACAGCTGTGAATGGAGGTTGACCTCTGCCTCAGTACTGTCTTGAGCTGGCAGGTGCCAGGACGCCATTCTGTCTGCTCAGAAACACCCCCTTTTGAAGCAGCGGTCTTTATTGCTCCATTGTGAATGCACATTTTCATGTGTTCGTAAATTAAGCACCCTTGCTTATGGTAAGCTGTCTGAAGAGTTCTAGTTGACACATGTGGCTTTGGCATTAGTAAATTGGACTTCGGGAAAAAGAGTCATCTCTATTCCCCACTGTAAAAATATTTTCAGAAAAAGTTTTGACCTCCATCAAATATGCCATGTAGCATAACTGACTTTAGAGAACTGATACAGTTAGAGGCTTGGCCTCTGAAATCTCACCAGCAGAAGCAAACAGAACTTTAAATAGGAGAAGCTTTTGGGAGGGAGTGGGTGAAATCTGGGGCTGAGTCCACAGAAACTGTAAGTGACCTTACAGTAGCTGGATTTTCTAAAGGTGATTTTTCTTAATTCTAGTATATGGGAAGTGTTTGACTCTAGCATTAGCTTTTCCACAACACACTATTTTGCTTGGCTAATCAGTTTCTCCCTCTATACTCACCACCAGGGCTTAAAACATTGCAAAACTCTCTACAAGCATTAAACAAATATATATAAAAAATCAAAATAGAGTTAAATTATTATGCTACTTCATCAAGACTAAAATATCCATTGTATTTCTTCAACTTGATGGTAGGTACTGTCTCATTCTTTTCTTTTGTTTGCCTTTGGCCCCACCAAAAAGAAAATTCTACTTTGAGTATTAGTGAGCATTTTGTGTATGATTAACACTGTAACATTCCTTAACCTTATTTTTACAGATGTAGGCACACAGAGTATACTAATTACTCACTACTTGATTCACTGAAAACATTAATAAAAACATTAAAAATGTACTGAAAACATTAAGAAAAGTTATTTTCCTAGCATCCCTTTTTAAATAACACAATTATAATCTGAGTAAAAGATAAAAGACTTTGTCTAGTTAAGTCTATTATTTTAGCCACCACTCCCACCCTCCAATCCTCTGTAATTCCTTTCTCTCATTTTGAACTTGAGTTCTTGGGGATACTCTTCCTAACCCCCAGAGAAATGCATTTGGGAGGCATTTTGGAAGGCACCTGTTGAAGGCAGACACATGGTCATCGTTCTCTCTGAGAATCTAGTTCTAGAGCTGAATCCCAGCGCTTAGCACCCTAAACTGCATTTAAAATCCCAAAGACTAGCTTAGAGCCCTGACTAACTCCCTCATGAGAGGCCTGCCCATGATAGTACTTTTTAAATTTTAGGCATTCTTAAAGGTATTAGTACTCTCTTGTTTGGATGGGGAGAAGATTAAATGCAACAGGTTCTTTTTTCATGGTAAAATATACAAAATATAGACATAATGCCATTGTTATTACTAATTTATGATAGCCTCACAAGTAATACCAGAAGTACTAGAATTGAAAATTAGGAAGTTTGTAGTTCCTCTGTCACTGATACTTAGCAGGAGATATTTTAGGAACTAGAGCATTCCTCTACGCCCAACTGGAGTGACAACAGTCTCCACTGGGACCTAGGAAGGATATTTTGCTAGAACCTTGGCTTTACCTTCAGTCTAGACTTCTCCTTGTCTTCCAGCCCTACTGAAAGTGGAGGTAACTCTGAAATGCTCCAATTCCTCAAGTAGGCAGAGCCCCCAAAACATAACTTTATTTTTAAGAGTTGGGGGGACAAGTATTGATGCCTCTAGAATTAATATGTCCTGCTAGTATTTCTGTTCAAAAGTAAAAAAAATCTGTGTGGCTCAAGAATTGACAGCTGCCCAATAAAACAGAAATACCTAAAAAGAGCCACATATATATGGTCATTCAATATATGCCACAGGTAACATTGTACTACAATGGGGAAAAGATGCATTTTTAGCAAATGGTGTTGGGTTAATTCAATATCCACATGGAGGAAAAAGCATTGTGGCTTTGATCTCCCATCATGCATAAAACCAGTTCTCCAGGAATTCAGATCTAAATATGAAAGATAAATAGTAAAACTCTTTACCTTTTGAAATTAACAGATGAGCCTCTTTATGATCTTGGAGTAGACAGACTACTAAAGTGGAACATGAAAAAGTGATAACTATAAAGAGAAAAAATATTAAATTGAGTTTTATTAAAATTAAGAACTCTACATCAAAAATATCTTTAAAAGAATAAGAACACAATATACAGAGTGGGAGAATATATTTGTGTGGTCACTTTCTGTCTATGCATATATGTGTGTATATATGCATTTATATGTAATGTATAGTATTATAGTATAATGTGTAGTATAATCTATAAAGAACCCTAGCAGATCAATAAAACAACTCAATAGGAAAAGAGCAAAAGACATGAACACTTCATGGAAGAGGATGAAAAATGGCCAATAAGAGAAGTTCAACTTAATCTCTAAAAGAATACCAATTAAAATGCATGTGAAACTACTATACCGCAATTAGAATGTCTAAAGTGTAAAAAGATGGAAAATACCAGGTGATGATATAGTGGAACTGAAATTCTCATAAATTTGTTAGAACCACATTGGAAAACTATTTGGCAATATCTACTAAATCTGAACATATATATTTTCTATAACCTAATAATTCCACTGCTAGATACATACCCAACAGAAATGCATAAAAATATCACTTGCTAAAATGTTACCCAAAAAAAAAAAAAAAAAAAAAATTATACAATTTTTAACCAAAAGACGTACACTAAGATATTTATAGCAGCACTCTTTGTAATAGTCAAAACCTATTATAGAAACTCCTGGAAACAAATGGCATCAACAGTAGGATAAATAGGGGATGCCAGGATGGCTCAGTGGGTTGAGTACTCAGCTTGCAGTCCCAAGATCCGAGGATCAAGTCCTGGTCCCAGGCCTGGCCCATGCGGACCCATATGCTGAACTCCAGTGTGCTCATGTGAGTGGCCCCTGGGTTGGCCCGGTTTTCCCGGGTGTGCCTCCCATGCAGGAGGCCCTAGGCCTGGTTCCCACCCTGCATGGCCTGGAGCCCACCTGTGTGGAATGAAACCATGTCAAAAACTAATAACTTATAAACTATGGAGACTGCTCTGGGCTCTCCCCCTTCTCTCTCTGTCTCTCTGTCAAAAACAACAACAAAAACAACAAAACAGTAGGATGAATAATTATGTTTTTTTCACGCAATGGAATATTACAAAGCAGTAAAAAAAAAAAACCTACAAGTGCACACAAAAAAATATGCATGAATTTTACACATTGAACAAAGGACACCAGACACATACTTGATGATTTCATTTATACAAAGTACATAGAGTAATGTATTCTTTTGGAGATCAGAAGTGATGATTATTATTGGTAGAGAGTAGTAGTAACAAGGAAATGTCACAATAAACACTTCTGGATTTCTTTAGCTGGTTCTACTTGTATAGATAGGTGAGTTCAGTTTGTGAAAAGTTATTACACATGTAATATACTTATGTGTGCTTTTCTGTGTGTGTGTGTATAATATATGTATATATATCACTATACCATATATAATTTTCATATTATAACTATATTATAATTATAGTTTAGAGCCCAAAATTACTTGAGAAACTTCATTGACAGCTATATCTCTGTGCCCTTTTCATGAATCTTGCAAGTAACCCTAGCTCGTCTTTCAAGCTATGATTTTATAAATTTATATTAATTTTCTCTTTTCTCTTTTTCAGGGCCCTCCTGGTCCAAAAGGTGATAAGGTAAGAAAATGAATAGTAGAAACAAATTTTTAGTGAAAATCATAGTGACATGGCCTAAACTATTTTATTTTGATCTTTTAAATGAGCATCACATACAGACCTTGTGCTAAAACTATCTACCATCTAATTTCCTACTCTACAGGGAGAACAAGGTGATCAGGGACCTCGGGTAAGTTTTCCTCTTCCAATTCTGGGCAGAAAATTTGTTTTCAGCTTCAAACTTACTGAATAAAAGTAGCATTAGCTTTATAACTACCTTTGTGTCATATAGCTTGGTAATGGCTGACAAAAATACCGTACCACTTGTAAATGAAATGGCCTTAATAATAACTAATGTGTATATCTTGTTGCATTAACATAATTTGATACCAGTGACTAGAATACTCTATGGAAGGCCAGAATCCTTACTAAAAGTCACCAACACTTTTCCAATGGCTATTGGGTCCTTCAGATTTGTATACACTATTTTGCAATATACAGTGCATATGGATTCATATTGAATTTGGCCCTTTTTTTGCAGTTAAACTTTATGTGCCATTGCAAAAATATGTTATATTATAGATGAAAATATTAATACATTTTGTATTTTCATTCTTCATCATGTTTGAATAATAATTTGAATTTATTTTTTATAGATGTTTAAGCAGACAAAAGGTGTCATATAATTTAGCATTCCAGGGAGGAAGGGCATTCTTTTGTTCTTCACGAATATGGCTCTTTTAACTGTATAACACAATGGTGAATGCTTTGTTGTTACCTTGGTAGTGCCAAGTCCTCTGCTTCACATCTGTGCCTTATTACCCAAATGTTCAGACATACTGTTCCAATGATGTAGTGGCTCCGTTCAGACATACCTCTCAATTTTCTCAAGTCACTATGCACAAAAGTGAGTATTTGTTTGAAGAGAGTCAATTTTTACAGTGGGAAAGCACATTTAAAACTTTCAAGTTGAACACACAATTGTGTAGGTTTTTTTGTCATTGTGCATGACTATTGAATGCATGTATACTGAAATAGAGGTTTTATTGCAAAAGATATAGTCAATGCAAACTTGAAAAGCTTATAGTCTTCTTATATTGCCTCATGTTTATTAAACTAGATAAAAGTTATGCTGTGATTTACTTTCTGTTCTTCAGCCATTCTTCATATAGAAATAATGATTATGCCTCAGAGCATTTCGTTTCTCGTGGTGGTTATTGTAGCTGATGACTAGCTTCAAGTTAAAAGCTCATCTTGTGGTCGAGGAGATTAAACATCATGATATATGTCATGGTTGTGAATGGAATAAAATTCTTATAACCTTAAATAATTACAGTAGAGCCACTTGCTCTGTATGTGGTGATTATTTCACATGGCATGTCTCCATGTATTGAGTATCATTTCTTTCTACACACAATATCAAAATCACTCAACGTGCCCTTCCCAGGTAAGAGGGAGACTGTTTCCATTTTGAGAAATCTTCTCTTGGCAAAGGAAGTGAAGGGGTGGTTCACAGCTTAGCTGTCATCAGTACGCATGCAGTCCTAGTTTTCAAAAAGGTGTGTTGGCTTTCATCGTTCCAAAAAGTGATGATTGATTATAAAGCTAGGCCAAATTTTCAGGATGAAACCTGAAACCATGTGAAATTCACCTGGTTTCACGTTGCATTACAAACTAAGACTTGGACCAGGTTTCTTGGAGGTTTGGCCAAAGTTCATGAACTACTTTGATGAACCTAGACTGCCTTCCATACAGATTTCAGCCAGTTTTCACACTGACTGGGGCCAATTTTCACACGATTCAGGGGCCATTTAGCATTTTAGGTAGAATGTGGCAAAAAATTATACCATTTTCCCCTGGATTTTACTTTGTATCGAAGGAATTTGTATTGGATTAATAATGCAAGTCAGACATTCATAGGTAAAAATCTAAATGTCCTGGGAAGTATAAATGAAAGAAAATGAGCACCTACAGAAAGGCCTATCTTTTCTCAGATTCCTAATTTAGAGACAAGGCATGTTGCATTCGGTGCTTTTAGAATTTTGTAAACATTTCTTGCTAGTAAGATAGTACTAGCTATGTATTAGAAATTTATCATATCAAGGTAATAAAATGAAGGTCTTATACGACCAGAAAAATCAAAACAACTGGTAAAGTTTTCAATTTAATGAAAATTAATTTTACCAACATCCTCAGTAGGCACACTATTCTAGCTGATGCTGACGGAGACTCCTTTTTAAAAAACATAGATCTTTATATTGAATACCCTAACCATTTTTATCCTATCAAAGATTTTGAATTCACTTTTTTTTTTACCATTTGTTTCAAGTAATTTATTTATTTCCATAACAAACATTATGACTTTCCATTATATCAGTTCTTTGTTAGCTGACTTCCCATTATGAAATCTATACCATTTCTTTGAATATATGAAGTTCTCTCTCTCTCTCTCTCTCTCTCTCTCTCTCTCCCTCTCCCTCTCCCTCTCCCTCTCCCTCTCTCCCTCTCTCTGGCTCCCTAAGTGTTTAACAAGACTATATATATTAAGGTATAATGTATGACTCAAAGCAGGAAACACTTGAAAATGATATCAAAATTAAGAAGGTGAAATTGTCTTGAAACTCTTGGACATATATTTAGCAATATAGTATATTGAGCATCTTGCCATGTTCCAGATACCATGCTTAATCTGTAGAGATTATAAATGTCTCCACTTCTCTCTTTCTTCTGCTACAATCAAATTCAACCTATGATCTCACGTTCTTCATTACTATGATAGTCTTCCAATGAATTTTGCTTCCGTTATTGAGTCTGTTTAATCCATTTTCTACACAGAAGCCAGAGAGATCATTTTACATTGTGAATTAGATCATGTTACTCCCTGTTTTAAATCTTACAATAAAATTCAAACTACTTTGCTTGGCCTATACAGACCTTCAAGATTTGGCCCTTGCCTACCTCTATTACCTTGTCTCACAGCGGTCTTCCAGCTACTAGGCTCCAGCCACACTGTCTTTCATGTGTTCTTTAGACACACCCCACTCTCTCCTAACTTGATGAGTTTTCATTTTTCTCTCTTCTATTCTTCTTGTGATGGGGTTCTTTTGTTATTGAGATTTCATCACAAATAACTCCTCCAGGAGAACTTTCCTAACTATCCAGTCTAAATCTGAGATTTTCCTATTTTGCTTTTTCATTTACTTGCTTGTTATCTACAAAACGTGCCCCTCCTTGAGACATAAACTGCGAGTATCTGGTCTGTTTTGTTCATACCATCATCACTTAGAACAGTAAGGATTTAATAAATATCTATTGAATGTTAGAATAAAATATTATTACATCATTACTTCCCTCAAAGACTTGATAATCTCATGGGTGCTTGAATAAGAAAACTATGTGGTTGTATGTTATATGCCTTAAATAACTATGTGAAGAGATGCTAGAAAAGTGAACATTGTTCCATTTTAAATAATCACTGGAGACTGAAAGAGTGTCACTTGAGCTAGGACTTGATAAATGGGTAACCTTTAGCAGATAAGATTAAGAGCAAAACATTACATATTTCAGAAAGAAGAAATAGTAAAACAATATTATACAAGTGGGAAACAATAGGATTCGTTTAAGAAACAATAATATCCCATTTGCCAAGGAGATAGGTTAAATATAGAAAAATTATTGCATGTAAGGCTGAACATCTTTATCAAAGTTATATTATGGAGCATTTTGAATCCCTATTGTGATAGGGAATAGGAAGCCATTGAAGATACTTGATTACATTATTTGATATATATTACCACTAGTCTATTTGGTGTTATTACAAAATATTCATTATGAAAATATATTTGGTTGTTAATGTAAGAAATGTTCAATCTGCAGAGTTTTTATGAGTGTATTTGAACCTAAATGACAATACACCAGAAAACAAGATCTCAAATACTCCACAGAATAACAGTTTTGCAGTTCCTTTTATACATTTTGTATTAAGGAGGGAACATAAGGAAGATTACAGGAATGTGAGAGAAAGCAAGGTAGGGAAATCTCAATGATTGGATTACAAAATAGTAAACAAGATTATGTGTTCCTTGGAGGGCAGATATGCCACTCCACTTAAGGGCCTGAAAACCATTACTCTGGCATTTCAAAGGTGTGTTAATCTAGATGCACAAGAACAATGGACAAGACTTGCTTAAAGCAAAGGAAACGTTTTATAGGCCTTAGATGTGACTATGTACATTGACCTTCACAGTTAGAAATTTATGATCGGATCATCCTGTGAGATTTCATTTGGTCACTGAACTTTGCAGGTTTATTACAGAGCCCCCCCCCCCCCTTCTTTTTTGTCCACATGATGATAGTGTCCAATATGAAAAGGAATTGAAGCAGGGAGACCAAGTAGACCAGGAAACTATGTCAGTCATTAGGCCAAGGTCATAAGAATCTGGGCTACAAGGATAATGTTCAGTCCTCAGTGAAAAGATGAGCAGAAGGAATGGGCTTGGTCAGTGTGGATTATTGGATATCATAGGAGGTAAGAAGCCATACTAAGCAGATAGTGCATTGTCAGAATGAGAAGCTCAGTAGTGGGGAGAGGCTAAGTTGGTGATCCAAAGAAGAAATTCCAAAGGAGTTACCAAATTATCAGAGAAAGCTCCATATGTTCTGTGTGAGTTAGAATAAGAGTCTATTTTTCTCACATTGTGAGAAGTTCAGAGAAGACAATTGATGGTGTTATTTATATAATTCAATGATGTTACTATGGAAGTCTCCATGAATTTCTTGGCCTTTCTCTTATGATTATTAGAAAGACTTCAAGTTCAACCATCACATCTATGTATGTCTCAGCAGGAAAGATAAAAGGAGTTTATAATAAGGAAACAAAAATTTTCTCATGAATTTCATTATACACTTCTACGCACATCTGATTGGCCAGATTGTGTCACATAATTATCTCAAAGCTGGACTAAACCTTGGAGAATGGGGTTGTAGAGGAAAGCTGGGTCATCTCACCAGTAGTGTTTGCTGTAAGTGCCAAATAAAAAACCAGAGATAACACTAGTACAGGAGAGAGAAGTCTTGAAACAGAAGGTGAAAGATGAATTTGTTCTGTATTTACCTCCAAAATTTGGCCATGGATCTATTTGATCCTTAGTCCCCGGGGCTGCAAGGTGAGAGCTCAACCCACTGAGCCATCCCAGCTTCCCCTGGATTTGATATTCTGGAGTCATAGGATATTATTTATTTATTTATTTATTTATTTATTTATTTATTTTTGACAGAGAGAGAGAGAGAGAGAGAGAGAGAGAGAGAGAGAGAGAGAGAGAGAACTGAGCTGGGGGAGCTCCCAGTTCAGCATATGGTTCCGCACGGGCCGGGGCCGGGATTCGATCCTCGGTCCCCAGCACTGCAAAGTGAGCGCTTAACCCACTGAGCCATCTCGGCTTCCCCTGGAGTCATAGGATATTAAAGAAGTGTGTTTTGTTGAGTAGTGAAAGTAAAAGATTGCAAGAAGTTATAAAGGTAAATGGTAGGAAATTTGACTATCTTTGAACACTGTTGATTATGTATGATTTAGTGCAGAAGAAAGTGGGCTAACTTTTTTGGCATGCACTTTCTGTCAGTGTATATTAAACCAATTTTGAGCTTACAATATTAGGTATAAGGTAACCATAGATACCATTTGGCTCTATTCTACAAGACACTGCATATTAAGATTTCCACATGTGAATGCATCCTGACATTAGAATTGCACTTCCCTCCTTGCTTCTTGGTGAGATGTCATTACAGATTTGCCATTAATCTTCAGTTCATCTTTACAGTCAAATATTGTGCTTGAACAGTTAAGCCTTTAGACTGTCTGGTCAGAATGGTGCTTTTTCTGTGCTGTCAGTCACTGGTTCATGCTCATTTTTCTTCATTTCATCCTCATAGTTTTGTGTTACAGAGTTGTGAAGCTATGACTTTACCCTGTATTCAGGCAGAGGTTGGAGACGTGCAGTCAGGGAGTTGTAGGGACATTCCTAGACCTGCATGAATGTTGGACTAGGAAATAATACTTCACAAAATAATTATAATTGCTTGTTACTTAGAGTCTTACAACTTGCTAACCACTTCTGTAGGTAAGTTGCCACATCATCCCTAAGTTTTACTCAGTTCAGCAAGGTAGGTTATCGGGGAAGGAAAATAGGACAAATGACTGCAGCATGATTGTATCCACATGGGCTAGGGTAAGGCTGGACAGGGATCAAATTTGAACTCTACTACTATCTGTCTCTATGGTTATGATAAGACTTAAATAAGATAACATATAAAAAATCTATAATAAGTTCTCTCTGATTATTATTATTATTATTATAGCTGATTATTCTCCCCATATTTTCCCATGAGAATCTGGGGTAAAGTAAGTTTCCCAAGTTCATATAATTTTTAAGTGGCAGAAGTGGAACTCAAACTCAGCTCTTTCACCCTACAGATTGTGCTGTTCCTGGTGGATTAGGCTGTTTTCCTATCAATAACGTAGTCATTATAGTTATCAACCTCAATATGGAACAATAGAGGTAACAAATATCTATGCCTCACATAATAATGTTGACGATACTTTTTTTCTTAAAATATACCAAACATTCTATAGAGACTTACCTTAGTTCAGCAGCCATATGAAATGCTTACTTTTATTACTTCCATTTAATAGATGAGAAAACCATGGTTTAAAAAGTTTAAACACTCCCCCCCCCCACCCCCCCACCCCCACCCCCAAGATACTGTGCCAGTCAGTGGCACAGCCAGGATTTCTGTTTAGAAATTTACGGATTATATTTTTCATGCCTTCTCTCATTTATACAACAGAAGTCACTCTGAGTTAGTAGCACAAATAGTAACTTGACCTTTTTTTTTTAAGATTTATTGTATTGTTATTGACAGAGGGAGAGAAAGAGAGAGAGAGAGAGAGAAAGAGAGAGACAGAGAGAGAGAGATGGGGAAGGGCTCAGAGCAATCTCCATAATTGTATGTCATCAGTTTTTGACATGGTTTTGTTCCACACAGATGGGCAGGGGGCCATGTAGGGCTGGAACTGAGCTGGGGCCTCCCACAATGGAAGCTCACCCCAGTTCAGCATGTGGGTTCACACGGGCCAAGTCCTGGATTTGATCCCTGGTCCTCAGAGCTGGGCCAGGATTCGGTCTTTGGTCCCCAGGGCTGCAAAGCAAGTGCTCAGCCCGCTGAGCCATCCTGGCTTTCCTGACCTTTTTTTTTTTTTTACTGATGAGGATGGAACTCAAACAAGTGGCCCTTGCATGTCTTTTCACACACATCCACCAAAAGGCAATGCTGGGACTCGTACCCAGATTTCAAGATCTGCTCTTTCCACAATGCCAAGCTGCCTCCACATGGCTGTTAGAACCTTTTCAATTTTCAGATTCCATGTCTCTATGAATGAGATTGAAAAAGCTGAAGAACAGAAATACAAATAGGTACATCATTTTTCTTTGTATTCATGATAATCTCAGTCTTTATAATCCATTCACTGTCAACCCTCCAAACACAAATGAATCAATGCTGCCTAGTAATACTCTAGGACCCATCTACAATGAATCAATGCTGCCTAGTAATACTCTAGGACCCATCTACATGGAACGTAGGGAGACAGGTCAATGCTGACCCCCCCACCCCCCGCAAGGGATATGTCAGAGCAACCAGTTACCTTGTTGAAATACAATTGTGCTTCTCAGATCAGTGGCCCCAATTTGAAAATTATATAAATCACTATCCTGGTTATATTTGTTATTAGTGATTTTTTTTCTTTTGAATAAACAGATGAATTGTTTTCTGCTGTTTATCCTGTGTTTACATGTTTTACATGATATTTTGTACATTCTGCTTTTAGTAGAGCTCTCTTTTCAGATGATTGGATTACAATTTTCAATCAGTAACAGAACCTGAATGTCCAATGTAAAAGCCTCAAGACCTTTAAGAATTTTTGCATTGTCATCTGTACCCACTGCAACTACCATTATCTCTCTTCATTATTAAAGAGGAGTTCTTGCTTGCCTATGTCCTCGTCATGAACCATGGCCCTGGGAGTCACAGTGACACCCAGGGCTTTGATGTTAACGGCTCATTCTTTTTCTTTTTTTCCCTATATTTTTGTGACTTATAAACATAACCTTTAAAAGAAGCAAAGCTTTCTTAAGGTTTAATATTGTCTTTTTAAATTAGGGTATTATGTTGTTTTGAAATTGTGGTAAATTTATTAATCAAACTGAGGCAATAAAATGAGCAAACATCATGAAGTTATCTTTTGACTATATATTAGTCTGCTCATCAGTTGGCTACCATCACCTTGCCAAATAACACCGAGCCTGATAAAGAAAAGATTTAGTGGTTATTGGTCTCAATATCATCAGCCAACAGCTGCTTTTAAATGAGTCCTGAGCTCTCACAGTTTCAATAAGCCACCCAGGAGCTCGGCTTAACTATTTTCATAGAATTCCTTTCTCTTTCCAGTGTATTCAAATAAATTTTCATAACAGCTGGGACTATGTAAAACTGATAGCATCTTAAAAACATCTTCAGCAAGACAGATTAAGTTCCAAAAAGGAAAGCAGTTAGAAGTTTATTTTATTATCTTAACCTTTGTTGACTTGAATGATTAAACAGATTCTTTGGCTCTGCTAAAGCATTTAGGCCTGGATATTAATTTGATGTTCTTATTTACTTAACCCTTGCCTTTCTCTTTAGCCTTAATGAATACACTACTCATTTGGTACTGAATGGATTGCCTGTGAAAAGGGAATTGATATAACACAAAGGAAAGAAATAAATTGTGAGAAAATTATTTTAATGCTTTCCAGATTCAGAGGAAGTTGGCATGGAAACAGCAAGCTCATTAAAATTTGCAAATGTTCTTATTATATTTTATAATCAAAGTTCTCTTTTGAGTGTTCTCTGTCATACTTCAAACCACTTCAAACTGGTATGCTGAATTGAGCCCAGGAACATTTGTAAATTTGCTCTAATATGAGTCGATTTAAAAAGTAAATTATCTTTGTAAACAATTGTTAATGTGCAAACAATATTTCCCTTGAAATTCAGTGTTGTAAATTATATTTGTTACTGGTTATATAGTTGAGTTCATCAAGTAAGAAAAAGAAAGGGAGATATTTGGAAAATTTGAGGAATAATGACTATTTTACATGACTTTTAATCTCATATTATTGTACACTGTAAAAGATTATATAAGTAAACCTATAAATATAGTAATCCAGTGGGTTAAACTTTTATACAAAATATTTGGAAGTTAAAGTGAACACTTTGCAAAACCATATATTAAAACAACAATAACGAAATAGTGGAAAGCCTGAGATTTGAGCCCTTAACTGAAAATTCTAACAACTGCACATGTATTCAAATAAAACCAAAATCCAAACTTAAGCATATCCTCTGATAAGAAATTCTGGAGAACAATGCCAACCAGTTTAAATAGCCATTGGATTTTCTTTCAATGCTTTTAATGCAATGACCTTCGTCATAAAATAATTATTCTTTCCATTTTATAAAGGAAAAGAAAGATTTTATTTGCCCATACTTTTGTACTCATTGCTTATACCAACTTCTGTATTCTTCGTTTTACTTTTTTACATGATTTATTTATCTGGACATACACCTTACAATCTTTCAGGCTAACGTACAACCTTTCACATTTTTTTCTTGAAAATGAGTGAAATGAAAGATTTTAGGTAAAAGAAAATAAATGTATGTATATTTAATATCATTCATTTATGTTTCTTTTGTTTGAATTTTTACAAGTACTGCTTTCTGTAGTATAATTTAAAGAATAATTGATACATTAATGACTTCTCAAAAACAAAACTATACAGAAGGTTTTATCTGCCTCATATTTAAGCAAGTTAATTTTCACTTGAATTAAAACACAAATCTTATGTTTATTACTCCATATAACATGAAGCTATTATTTGTATTAATGCCTGTAACTGAATCATATAATAAAATGTGGAGGGGAAAGATATATTTGGGGTGGATGACTTTCAATATTATTTAAGGAAGAGAAAGTAAGCCTTTAGATAAATACATTAAAATTTATCTGTGAAGTGGACACACACACACACACAAAATCAAACATATTATAGTTGGTAATGTCTATGAATAATGAGCATAGTACAAATAGGAAATACAGCAATTTATAAGCAATTTACACTAACACAATTCAGTATAACCACCATTCTTTTTTCATCACTCCCAAATGCAGAATTATAGTTGCAACAAAAATGATAGTGATGTGGATTAACAAAATAGATATCAAGAAAGTATGAAGCAGCCAATTTTAGATGGTTCATCAGGATTTGCAGAAAGCTAAAATGCCAGACTGTATTTTTGATTCTTCCCTTTAGAACGGGTGGAATAATGGCTTATGCATTGATGGATCATGTTGAGGGAGAGCAGTTCTGAATGAGATGGATCTCTGGAAAGTCATTTAGTGCCAGACAGCAACGTCCTTTCATAAGCATACCTGCGCTAATGTGTCCAGCAGCTCCTCACAGCAGACACAGCCTGTAAATCACAAGCAGCAAACAGTCCTGGCTTTGTAGAAAAAGGATGTTAGTTGCGAGGTCCTACTTCCAATGCAAGTCTATAACCACTTCGGAGGGAGTTTGAGGAGTTTTGATTCTCTTGTCATAGAAGCCAGTTACTTTTTTTTGGGGAAAATGTTGATATTAAGAGAAGCCTTGTCTGACCACTGGCATTTTTTTTTTTTACTAGCACAAATAAACTTGTAAATAATTTGACACATACACAAATAATAGTAATAATACTAATACTAATAGTAATAATGTAGCACCATTGTTTTCATAGTTCCACAAGCCAAGAAAACTGGGCATTCTTATCATGCTTGTGAGTCTAGCATGAATTGGCTGATAAAGGAGCCTTAGTGATGGAAAAGGTGATATCAAAACCCCCCAATGTAGTGTTCAAAACATCAGAGAACTAGGAACATAGGACATTGTTTCCAGGACAGGAACTTTAGTTAGCTACAGGCCTGAAGGGGTGCATTAGAATTAAGAGAGGGAAATGATGTGGAGTAAGCCAAAGGAGAGAGCAATTGTCCTGGCAGAGTGTCAGTGCTGTTCTGGCTTGGAGCCTGTGTGATGTAATGAAAAATAGCAGGAACCAACTCTAACCATAGGAAGTTCAAGGGGACAGCAGGTGGTATTTGCTGCCTCATTCACCATTTCTTCAAAAGAATATGTCAGCCTGAACATTCTGAATTTATTGGCAGGTGAGGAAAAAGGTAAAGGAGACTCTACCAACATTTTAATTAAGAAACCATTCAATTGTTTTTTAAAAATATCTTTATTCCATGTGCCTTTAATCAGGCTTATTTTTAGAGGCTGAGTTAATCTATTTATCCAGATTGGGCCAACTTTGAAACATCTCACCCAAGTCATGGCTGGCCCCATTATGATTTAGAGAAGGTCATCATTGTGGGATTTCCGGGATTGGAGAAGGGAAATTCTTCCACTGGTAAAATAGGAAGGATGTGACTGAGGGAGCTATGCCCAAACCCAGGACACACCAGGATCTGCTAGAACATGCCTAGTGCTAAGTTGCATATGCTGTGGTACTGTCATTCAAGGTCTACAAGTTATTTCTCATATTAAGAATGATCAAATACTTGCTTTTCTGACAATCATTTAAATGATTATATTATATATCATTCTGTACCTATACCAATTCTTATTAAAAGAAATTATTCAACTATAGAGATACTTTATATACACACGCATGTGTGTGTGAATATTTACTTAAAATTGCAGTTGTCTATACTTTATGAAACAGAATTCTCTGTGAGTATAGATTATTAATCGTATATATAAGCTCTGAACACATCCAATTGTAAACCTACTTTTGTTTATACTCTAATTCCTATTACGGAAAGATAGGCAAATATTCAAAGCAATTTGGGAAGGTTTTTTTTTTTATTATTATTATTAAATTGACATACGTTCCTTAACTGATTTTTAAAAAGCATTTTTTTTTCTATTCAGTGTAGTGTTTCAGAATTGCTTAAAAAGAATGTAAATTAACTTCGTATAAGTTAATGCTTAAATTTTCTTCTTGTGTGCTTAGACTTTAAAGGAACACCATTCTCAATGTTCCTTTGTGAAGCTGGAAACAATCCTGGTGACAGTTCTTGACTATCACTGGCTCTGACTTCCCAGTAGAGTCCTCTGACTGAGCTTCTTTGCAATAGTACGTAAGAGACAAATACATAATTGCCTTGACTTTACTATCAAAGTTTGAGACGTGGTTCAGAATTCTGTTGTTGTTTCTTAGCTATCTTATTTCTTTGTTATTCTTAGTGGTCAGTGAAGTCAGAAGTTCCTACAGTGCCAGCACCAAAATTTTTCTTTTACAATGTAGACTTTTTGATCTGGAAGGGACTCTAACATATTCCTTGCATTGCTTGTGTTAACATAAGTTATAGCAGCACGTTGTAAATTTTCAGCCTTCATTCTTCTTTACTCTCAATTTATTTTTATCCTATTGAACTGTTCTTTGAGAAGGTAAACATTGGAAAGATTGCAAATCATTAGCATAGTTTTATCAGGTGTTTTGAAAACTGGAAACTATTTTGTCTTTGACAGCATGACTGATATCCATAATATGGCAACAAGCCTCTAGCTAAAATTTAACCATTTTTATGGTTAAATATTTTTTACATTTATTTTGATATTCTATTTCTGCTGTTTAAAGAATTTATAAATCTTGACATTTTGAGCCACCTCTTCTTGCTTGAGGCCTGCCTTCCTGTCTTAGAAGTGCACTTTCTCTACTTTTACTCTCAATAAACTTCTTTCACCACTGTAAAAAAACAAAAATTATAATCCATATGACAATTACTATTATTTTGACGATGAAAACAATAGCAAGGAACATTTTACCTTTAATAATATGTTATTCTTTCTCTGCCGAGTAGATAACAACTATGTTATAATGAGAACTTCATCCCCTACACACATCACTTTCATTGTTCGGCAAAAATAAATATATATTACCTCTACTTTGACAAAATAAACTTTCTAAAGTATCTTCATTATTAAGATATCCTAGAATACAGTATTACAAAGGCATTCTTTTTTTTGCCTTTTTTTGCTCAGTACAAAATTTCTTTTCAGTTTTACAACTTTTTGTTTAGTAGTCATTCACAATTATTCAGTAATATTCTAAGAGGAAATGAATTTTGAGGAGTTACAGGAAAGAGGGAATAACTGGAGATCTATTAGACGTTTTGGGTTTGTTCATGAAACTAATGTAGAGCTTTACAACTTCACTCTTCACTTTACACTTTTAGGCAGAAAAGTCAAACAAAGTCAAAATGGAGAAAGTTTGCTATGTCACCAGGACAATGGTGAATGTTAATGCTGTAACTCTACACTGGTCTGTGGTATTACTTCCACTTTGGAGCCATGTAGTTGTAATAAAATGTGTCAGAGAAGAATGCAAAGTTTGAGTCATGATATCTACCCAGAATTTTATATAGTAACGTTATAATAACTCAAGATTTTTAAAATGTGTCAAACGAAATGACATGTACCAACAAGGCTGTAGCTTGAGAAACTGTCGCAATTTATATGGAAACCTTTTTAGGGTGGAGACTAACACCCTTGGCTATAGCAGGAGAAAGCAATTCAATGTCTTTATTGGTTCTAATTTTTGAAATGGTACACTATTTTATGAACTCTTTCCTCTATGTTTTACATTAATAATTCTCACGAGGCAGATTAGAGGCTACAAACTGAAAGCCTATGGACCATATTCTGACAGTAGATAAATTAATTTGGCATTATAGATTAGTTGCTAATATTTTAGCATTCAGCAATTTCATATAAAATCTTATTGTTTTGATTTCTCTTGGAAAATCAGAAGATCTCGCACACACTGAATACACATTTTAAAAATAATTTTAGTCGGTTGAAACTAACTAGGGTCTGCTTTAGAGGGAGCATGTGTCCTGCATTACACAGTGACACCAAGCAAACTTCATTTATTTACATATATGTACATACTCCCTGTTGGCTTTGGACTTTGCAATACCTGAATTAAATATAAACATGATATTGCTTCTGACATTATGATGACAAAGCTCAAAATATGCAGACACACAGGTAACAAAACAACTAATGATAAATCATTTATTTGATAGGACAAATGCTACATTATGGCCTCTAATTTAATTTACATACCATTTGTTTTTTAAATTACAGGATACTTAGAATTTTTCTTACATCGGTGATTATCAACCTATGGTACTATAGAATTTTTTCAGATTAGTATACTAAGTCTGCTAATAGGTTAAAATTAGTACTAGTTCAAATTTGGTGATTTTATACCAAGATACTACCGGTAATATAATTTATGTTATCTTGAAGAATTTTGTTGAAATATGAATTGTAGAAAAACAATTTTGAGAATATTACCCCAGTTCTATATAAAATATAATAGTAATTAAATGACATGCAAATAATATTAAAAAGACAAAAATTAGTTTTTAGTTTTATATATTTAGAGTTAAAAACAGCAAGGACTTTAAAGGCTTACATTTCAAAGTCACTCCTTTGAGGAAAATGTGGCCCCAAATTTCAGAATTTCCTTTAGGTTTTCCTTGAAAGTATATATATTGGTTTATTACTTAAGATGATGTAACTCAGACATTAATGTAGGTTGCAGCTAACTTGCATAGATATTTGGAATCATAAGCTTAGTTGCATATTTTTATTAGACCCAAGTAAACTTTTAAATAATATTAGTTAGTTTACTTCTATTATGGAAACATTCATACTTTAAGGCACTATATTTTTTTTTCTGGGTTTTTGTTGTTCTGACTATATAGTTGGGCTAATGGAAACATCTTCCCTGAATTTCTAACAAAATTGCTCTGAGGGGGCACCAATAAGAAATAAGTTCATGAATTGTTTGAATCTCGTTATAACTATGCTGGTGAATTTTAAGAAAAAGAACTAATTTGGATCAGTATTATTTGATCTTTTTTTCCCTGTGTCATCTTTGATATAAAAATAAATTAAAACCTGATTTGTCTGACTGCAGTGAATACAGAATTTGAGGTTGTGGTCAAACGGATTTTAAAAGTTGGCATAAAAAGGATCCTACAAGGTAGATTATATTTCCTTTTATGGAAAAGAGTGATATGCATTTCAAACAATTTTTCTCTTATAGTGGTTTTAACTGTTCAGTAATATACAAACTAAAAATTGCCTTTTAATTAGAATTAGAAATCTTTTTAGCAATGCCAGAAAGGGCTTCTAGATAAATCTTGATTGTCCTATTTTAAAAGGGTGGTGAGGGGGAAGATAATATTAAAGATTAAATCATTATCTTTTTGCTGTGAAATTTAAATTATCTCTTATAACTGCAAAATAAACTCATTTCACAGCCAGCCAATTGCGTAAAAGCTACCTTATGTATGTATGTATGTATGTGTATGTGTATATATATCTGGTAGCCTAAGCTCATGGTTCCTAATTTGTATTCAAATACCTCAAGGAGGTCATTCTCTTACAAGGCAGACTATTCTAATTATAAACAGTTGTAAATATAACAAAGTGTTTTAATCATTCATTCAGTAAATATTTATTGTTTCTTTTTTTGAATCAATAGCTGCTGTTCTCCATTTTCTATACATTTAGTTTTAGTCCTGCCTTCTGAACTAATTTCTCTTCCACATGACAACCCTTAAGTGATTTTATGGAAACACTGAATAAATCTCAAGGTTAGAATGAATCCCAATGTTCTTCTAGTCCAAACCCTCATTTGCTACATCCGTCAACTAGGACTAGCCCAGTGGAAGCTGGAGTAGCCCTTGTGATGGTGGTGATGCTCTCTACACCCAGTTCTGAGCTTATTTAAAATTGCTCACATGTCCTATCGCATTTGCTTCTGCTCCGAGCCCAGCTCCTTCATCCATTCCTCAAGGGACAGTTTTGTGTCTTCTTACACTCCTGATTGTTCTGTGCATGCTTGTATTCCTGTCTGTCTATGTCCTCCTTAAAGGGTAATGCACAGAAATTAAACACATTAACTCACGTACAGCTGGGCTCAAGTGGAATATCACCTACTTGCCTATGTTTCTGTTTACTGTTAATATAGCCTAGAATTAGATTACCTTTAAATAACATTGGCAGTCATATCATATATTGATATGTTAATATGTTTTTTATCAACTTAAATTCTAAAGTCTTCTCTTTTCATTGTTGCTAACCTGTAGCTCCCCAGTGGTGTTTTTCTGTAGCTTGTTCACTGGATCCAAACACTGTTTTATTTTATTCCAATATTATCAGTATACTCTAACCTACTGAGATCCTCTCTGGAATGTGATTCTGCCATCCAATAAATATGACCTCTACTCCTGTCCCTTCTTTGTCTGACATCTCTTTTTTCTGGATATCTGAGATATAGTTATAGAAATAGGTATACACATATAGAGAGAAATTGTACCCAGACCCAAAGTCTGAGAAGATTAATCTAATTCATTGACATTGATGTTGAATGGAGCAAGACAGAATATGAACTGTGTGAGCAGTTAAGTGATATTACCTAGGAAAATTGTTCAGCCAGTTATAAATCCACTATTTTTATGGATTTTCAGTTCACATATCATAATTAGGATCTAAGGATGATATAAGAAATTTTGACATACCTCTTACTGTACATCCATCTATAAATAATTCTTTCCATTAAAAAGGGGGTCATATTTTAAATTATATCCTTTCTCAGAATTACACTAATAATTGTTTTAATAATCTATTCTTGTCTTGATTTAATTCAAAATTTTACCAATCTTTCTATATTTTTCAAAGATTATCTTTGTTTTTTCTTGTATTACTTCTTTTACTTTTTACAGTTCCTCAAAAATGATTTGAACAGTTTGATTATTATTATTATTTGCACATGTTCAGTATTTTGGAAGTCATTTCTTCAGACTAATTTAATTTTTACTTCAAGTTTTTTACTTTTCTTGGTATTTCAAAGTACCAATGCTTGCACCAATTTTTAATCCAAATATTTATATTTTTCTGTTTGACAGAATTAAAGCTAAATAGGAACTGGCTGCTATTGATTTTTTCTATCATTTTACTTTCAATTGACTGAAGGTGGGGGGAAGCCTATTCTATTATTATTCTTTCTGATTCTAACTATAAATGCTTTTTGCTCTTAGTTTTTTTCCCCAAATCCAATGGGTTTTTACTAATCCTGACACAAATCTTAACTTTCCATGCCATTCTGCTATATTAATCCTTAGTTTGATTTTCACTTCCTTTTTCCTTTCCCTCCTCACAACTAATTATGACAGTCATAACAAGGAAATCCTACAAATAAGAGAGTAGAAGAGAAATTAAGGGCCTAATAATTCAGAAATTGGAAAATGATGCCTTGTACAAAATTTGACTCTGGCAGTTACTTTGAAAATAATTTTTTGTTTTGGTCGCATTTGTGTCGTGCAATTTTTCCAACATTTAATAATTTCCCCATACGTTTCACAAGTCAAGAAACATGGACAATTGTACTATCCATGTTTATGAAGCTTCATTACAACTGTATGTAATGTCATGAAGGTTCATCTCAGGTCTAGAAAATAATGAATTACTCTTCCTCACTTGTGTGTTCCTTAATTACTAATATCCCATATCACACAAGGAGAAAGGCTGGCAGTGTCTTATGTATAAGTAATTCAGTTTCACTAATGATAGGATAGGCACGCATTTTGTAATGTTTTTAGCCACATATAGGAATTATAAAAGATGTAACTACTAAGGTGGTAAAATTGGTTTATCTGATTATACTAGACCTGGTGTTTGAAACATAAACTTTGTTCCTTATGGGTGATGAAGTTGAAGACCCACTGAAGAAAAAAATAAGATCTGTGAAATATGTTTGTATTTTAGAAACTGGGCCATAGCTTTTAGATCTTTTAAGATATCAGAGAAATATTTTTTCTTAGTCTTATTTATACATATGCATATGCATATACACATACATCATTTCATGTGTTCAAATGCAAAAACAAACAGTTGTTTACAGTTTTTTTCTTTACTAGTAGGTGAGGCAAATATTTTGCTTAACAAACATTTTGTGTACTAAATTAAAAGACCATAAACATTTCATTTACTAAATTAATTCTTGTAATTGTAGAAAAAAAATTGGTATGTGACAAGTCTTTTTTAATAAATGTAATATTAAATACATTTAAATGAAGAGAGAAATTACCCTATCAGAAATTGTAACTATGTCTTATTTTGAGCCCCTTTTCCCAGTAACTTTCCAAGACAAGTTGATCTTCACCTCACATTTTTGTCTGCTTTATTGTCATCTAAATAGTATTTGAAATTGAGAAATATAAAAGAAAATTTGAGGTTAAAAAGAATCTGAATATTATCAGTGTAGTTATTTCAAGTAACTTATATGCACAAATAAATATCACCTTTAAAAATTAAATATAGGGGAAGCCGGGATGGCTCAATGGGTTAGGCACTCACTTTGCAGCCCTGGGGACCGAGGATCGAATCCTGGCCCCAGCCCATGTGGACCCATGTGCTGAACTGGGGAGTGCCCCCAGTTCAGTTCTCACTGGGGTGAGACCCTGGCCCAGTTCCTGCCCTGTGCAGCCCCGCGCCCAACTGTGGAATGAAACTATATGGAAAAACCAATGATGTGCAACTATGGAGACTGTTCTGGGCCCTCCCCCTTCTCTCTGTCTCTGACTCTGTATCTCACTCTCTCTGTGTGTCAAAAACAATAAAAATAAATCTTAAAAAAAATTAAATATAATAAACATTATAGTATATTACAATTTAATATTTAAAATGCACTACTACACTTCATTAAATAACATCATCAAACATAGCCAGAAAATTATCAACAAAAATTAGAAAGTTTGTATCATGGTTCCTAATTTCATATTATTATAAAGTTTAGATTTAATTTCACAAAAGAAGATTCTGTCCTGAAATTCCCGAAGAAACCATAATTCTCACATAGAATACAACAGCATTTTTTATTAGGAGCTCAAATCACAAATGGATCCATCACTATGGGATGTATTCTTTCCTTTTCCAAGAGGATTTATACCTTCTTCTGTTCTTACTCCTAGAGATCCTGTAACAATCATATTTTGAAGTTCTTAATTTAAGAGCCAGTGTTCTGAATTACAATGTGTGATTGATGCAATGAGAACTTATAACAATTTTTTCAAAAGCTAATGTAACAAAATAAAGTTATATTAGTTTCTTCCTGAAGCAAAACCATGTCTTTTTTCTAATTCAACATTCAAAAGTACTGGATCAGAGATCTTTGGTAGTCTGTGGGCCAAATCCTCCCGTCAAATGTGTCTTTGTTAGGACTATAAAATGTTTTAAAGTACGTTTGATTTGGTAACAAACATTTAAAATCTGAAGCATACATTAAAAAGAAACATTTGGATTTCTGGCTTCTCTTGAAGTACCATGAAAAGGTAGCAACCTAAGGTCAGCTTTTCCCTGAGGCAAAAGCAATTGTATCCTTGTTATTTCCTTTTACTTCTCCTTGGCTCCTATTCAGCCAAATCTCTCCACTCTTATTTGTCTTAAATTTGCTCCCTTATTTTTAATTAAAGTATAGTTGACATATTATATTATATTAGTTTCAGGTACACACAATAATGATTCCACATTTATTTACCTTATGATGTCATCACCATGATGTCTATTAACAACACAAAGTTATTATGATATTATTGACTATCTTGTGTTCTGTACATTATATCCCAGTGACTTATTTATTTCATAATTGAAAGTTTGTATTTCTTATTCCTTTTCACCCATCCGTCTACCCCCTATACCCTCTGACTACCATCAGTTTAAGTGAGTTTGTTTCTGTTTTGTTTGCTCATTTATTTTGTTCTGTTGTTTTTTTTTTAGATTCAACATAAAAGTAAATTCATATGGTATTTGTCTTTCTCTGTCTGACTTATTTCACTTAACAGAATACCCTCTAGGTCCATCCATGTTGTTATAAATGGCAAGATTTTATTCTTTTTTATTGCTGAATAATATTTAATTGTATATACCGGTATATAATATATGTGTGTGTGTGTGTGTGTGTATAATATTTGATTGTATATTTAATATCATTTTGGAAAAAGAAAATATATTTTATCTTTGGGTCCAGTATTCAACTTGATGGTATCATCAGGAAGGAAATGTGTCATTGCCCCTTGAGAGTGGCCAGGCAGCGAGGGTCTCTTGGCTGCTTGTTTCTGCAGGTCTCAGCTTGATTTTGTAGGACCCCTTTCTGTGCCCTCATAGCTTTTGTTTTGTTAGTAGTCATCATAGTCACTTTTGGGGTATGAGTCTCAATCCAAAGACTTAGATGAGTAAGAAATAGGATTTGATTTTCTATAAAAATTTGATTTCTGAATCTGAGTCTCAATTCTTCTGAGCTAACAACAACAACAACAAAAATTGGGGGTGTCTCCCTACTTTCTTCCTCCTTTAGGGCTACTTCACATTTCTGGGGTCTTATAGTGTCAGAAGGTTGGGTGGTGGGAATGGAGAGGCACCTGGTCTTTGGTCTTCAGTCCACAGTTGGCCACTGACAAGGCAGCACGTCTTGACTGACCTGCATGGCCGTCAGGTACAGTGTGTCACTGCTGCACGTCAGGGCTACCTCTCAACAAGGGGAAACTCTTGCAAGGCTTCCTGGGTCCCCGTGCATCTAGGCATGTCACATAGTCATTTCTGTTTAGACGTATTGTTGCCTTCTTGAATTGCTGCTGGGAAGCAGGGCTGAGGCCCTGTCCGCTCTTGGGGACCATGGGTCTTCTTCCACTCTTCTAGTTGGGGGGAGTATCTTCCTAGATAGTCTTGGTTTCTAGAAATATGGCAGACAAGTTTTGTTTTCCACCCTGCCTCCTTATAACTCTTCTAAGGCAATAACAGATGGCCAATTAAGAGCCTGATGGAGGGGCAAAGGAAATAGAAAACGTTAAGAGAAAAAGAGTGTAGATAAATATATCAAAAGCGATCTTAGCCATATTGTAATTGCTTGTTTAATGTCCGCCTTTCTTGGGTATACTCTCTTCATGAAGCCTGGGATAAAGTTTTCTAATACCAATGTCCGAGTATTGCCTTGTTTATGGCAGGATCCTATCAAGTTCTTCTTGAATAAACAAATGAATAAATGAAATTCAGAGACTGGATTGATGGAAAGTATAATGTCTAAGAGGATAGACTTGGGAGAAGATGACCAGGGTGTGAATCTTGGCTCTCTTACTTACAGTTAGGTGGGCAAAACCCTTAATTCCCCATCTGTCAGATGGTTGTTGTGAGGGTTAAGAGTTAGTTTATGAAACTCTTAGACTATTACCTGGCACATAGGATGTATCACATGAATGTTGACCACTATCATTACTATAACCCTCATTATTTATTATGTTACGGTTACTTAGAAATCCTCAGACAGTACTACTGTCTTAATTTTCTAACAGAGAGAACAGCTCTAATCCAATGATAGCAAATTTTATTTTTGCACGATCTCTCAAACTTCCTGGCTGTTTTATTTTTCTCCCCTGTATCCAGCATCCACACTACTCTGGTTCCCACAGGACCATGCTTCTTCGGGAATCTGACCTTTTCTCATCTTCTGATGCCCTGTCTTAGCTGTATGTCATTAGGAAACACTGCAATGGCCCCTTATTGATCATATATAACAGCTAGAGCCTTTCTCAGTAGATGTGTTCAGGCAGCTTTTCTTATGCTTTACACTTGCCAGTGTTGAATTGTACCTGCCTTTTTTCTGCTTATTCACACATCTTTTGCAGTTTGTCTTTGCTTAGCATTTTAGTAACTATAGTGTTTAATGACATTTGTAAATGTAAAAATTGCATTGTTTTCTAAATAATTTATATGTATAAATTCACACTTATGATTTACATATAGAAAGATAATTCTTGGAGTGACTAGGGTTAACATTTATGATAGTGTAAATTAGAATGGAATTATAAAAAAGAAAAATTAACTCCTTGAGCCAGTATTGTGTAATTCAACTATAGAAAGCTAATTCTTTCCATAATTAGAGTACTTACATGAGGCAATTTTTATCAGTCAATTATAAATTTTGATTTTCATTGGCCTAAATGCTTATATTATAGTTTTTCAAAGGATTCCTTTAGCTAATTAGAGCTTCATATAGTTGATTTTTCTATTCAGACATGATACCATCTGCTGCAATGTAGAATGATTTAGCAGCAAATTTCTTTTTTCTTTATTTCTTTTTTTTTCTTTTTTTAGCCTTTTAATAGTTTCTGCTGTTAAACTAAAGTTATTCTTTCACCTGAACATTTTTTGCATTCTATCATAATATTTCCCATCTGGTCTCTCTTAGTTAGAAATCATTTTATCAACTTCTGTGAATATTTGTCTTTATTTATGCTATACACATAGCCACTGTAATGGTTATGTTGTAATGCATGCTATATTTTGGGCAAATAGAATTATGATACCATTTACATTATGGAAAAGCTCATGAGTTCTCATTTCTCAACATAACTTTTTTTTTCTTCCAATATGATTTGCTATTGTGGCTTCTTCATCACCTTTACAATTAAGACAATTGTTTGTTTTTCCTCCTTAGCTCTATAACCTCAGGTATACACACTCCCTGTGCTTATCAGTGAACACTGACTGTCGGTGACACCAGCCATTGTTAGCTTATTAATAGAAGTCATTTATGTACATTTGTATAGCACAATTAATGATGCAATAACCTGTAAAGTCAAGTATGTGTCTGTCATTTTGAGTCATTTGTCTGTATTCAGGGAAGTTACCATTCCTCCTGCTTCCACCACCACCTTGTATTATTCCTCTTTGCAGTTGCCTCTTTCTCAGCTCAACCTGCTAACCAACGTCTCCAAGTGTTCTTTCTTAGGTATGTTCTGTCTACAGCCTCCCTATGACACATAATTCCCACTGTCTCCTGATTATTTTATGTGCATAGCCACCCTCTGCCCTGTGGCTGTCTGTGGACACCTCACATTAATCAAGTCCCTAACTGAGTTTATTATCTGGAATCACTTACCCACCCAGAAAGCCCAGTATCTTCTACTGCTCACTCCCCCATTCTCTGTCCCTCCACCATTCTCTGTCCCTCAAACTC
This sequence comes from Craseonycteris thonglongyai, assembly GCA_004027555.1. Taxonomy (NCBI): domain Eukaryota; kingdom Metazoa; phylum Chordata; class Mammalia; order Chiroptera; family Craseonycteridae; genus Craseonycteris; species Craseonycteris thonglongyai. Next base: position 25,420 of record PVKE010005046.1, on the reverse strand, counting down.
TAGAGTCTAGACTAAGAACCACTCTCTGTTCTTCCTCCCCCTGCTCTCAGCCAAGCAACAAGTCCTGCAAATTCTACCTCTTTAGTATCACTGGAAACTATCAGTATTTCCCTGCCCTGGTTCTAGGACACAGTCCCTTCACTAGACTATAACAACATTTTTCTAAGCAGCCTCTGAGTTCAATTTTCCTCTTGCTGTGCCAACCAACATCCCCTCATTACTGGTCTGGGGAGGTCTTCCATGGCTCCTCAAACCTGGTGTTAGGGGCACATGCTACTTCCTTCATAGACCCTCTAATTCTCTGTCAGAACAGTTGTCACTCTGTATGATTACTGCCTGATCACTATTTACCACTAGATGTTACACCATTGTAGCTTGGGGTTCTGTTCATCATTCAATCCCCAGGGCCTAATACAGTGAACACTGTGCAGAAGGAACTCAATAAATACTTCTTAAATATTGTGGCCTGTTAGTCAATGTTTAAGCTTTCTAATATTTAAACTATAAAGTAGAAAGAAATTACAAACACATAAATTACATGATGACAAAGTCTGGAATTAGAACTCCTGGATTGAATTTCTGGCTCTACCATTGCCTTACTGAATACTTTTGACAAAGCACACAATTTTCTCACTATAACACTCATCATTACAGAGTACATGATAAAAATGAGTATAACATCTTGAATTTATGGCTTCTAAGTGAGAAGCATTTCTTATGAATTATTTATTTGTTCACCATCCCTTTGGGGAAGGTTTGCATCTTTCCTTCTAGAAGGTAAAGAAGGGAGTTAGAGCTTCTACTGTAGTGGGTGAAAACACTGGTCCTGAGATGGTTTCCTGTGTCCCTAGCATGTCAGGAAGATTCACAAAGCAGTCTGTCTTTATGCTCTCAGGAGGGAAATGGGTGGTGTAAGGTAGATTTATACTCTTGGATATCCAATTTCTTCAGAATTCAAAATATTTGGGGGTGAAATTTATACAAATTATTTCAGTATTTGAGCTTATTCCTGGACTCTTTCTCCATGTTTTTCTGGAGGTTCATTCTTTTTTTTCCCCACACCCACTCAAACCATCTGTGTACCAGGCAAGTTTTCTGAGATATAAAACCAAGTAAAATATGTGAATGCCATTGATTTAGAAAGAACTCTAACTAATAATACTGTGGGGAAATGGCATAGTTAATGAACAAGAACACTTCCTGGGTGCACAGCTAGGGAAGTTTAGAAGTTATGACCACACAAAGCTATGACTTACAGGTAAGCATTCAACACCGATGCTTTTCAGATTTACTTCCCTTCCCCCACAGAGACCACCAGAGGAAGTAGATAGACGACAGTTCAGTGTCTATGTGTGCTTTGGAGACAACTACCAATGAGAATAGCTTCTCTCCTGCCATCAAACAGCAAAATTTAAAAAAATGTGTGCAAATTTTACACTCCACTCAAATTATGTCAATGTTTGCCTTATATGAAAATGTTTAAAATTATTTACCATTGATTGACACTGACCTTTAAGAAAAATGTACTATGGTTATCATTGCCTTCAAGCCAAGCTTGTCCAACCGGTGATCTATGGGCTCCATGAGGCTCAGGACGGCTTTGAATGTGACCCAACACAAATTCGTAAACTTTCTTAAAACATGAGATTATTTTTTGTGTGACTTTTTTCCTTAGGTCATCAGCTATTATTAGTGTCAGTGTATTTTATGTGTGGCCCAAGACAGTTCTTCTTCCAATGTGGCCCAGGGAAGCCAGAAGGTGGGACACCCCTGCAAACACTCCCAGGACACTGGCATGTACCCGCTATCAAGCATTAGTCCACATTGAAAAGCACAAGGTCCTAGGACATTGCAGCCCGGGCCGTGGGATTTCTGTTAGAATTTAAGAGAATTCCTCCACACATCTCCTTTATTGCTTTACTTCAAATAAACTCCTTAAGTCCTTTTGCTTACCTCACTAATGAACTCTTTAAAATGTAGCTCTAAGCGCCTTATTGGGAGTATGTCCACAGTTAAGATGACCGTGGAACATAAAATAAGCTTCATCAGACACTTTTTATTTGAGAAAAAGGGTCTGTTTGAGGTGAGAAATACCTGTGCACTTCCTTTTTAGGTCTGGCCAACACTGGAAATCCAGCTAAGTTCTAAAACTTAATGCTTTTTTCCCCTCTTTTTTATTTTTTTTTTTGGTATTTAGAAAATATGATCAAACAGCAAGCTGTTCATGCTCAGATATGAGTACAAGAAGTGACTTATTTATACATTCAAATTTCAAAACATTGTGAAGCCTACCATGTGTGCTGTTAAAGGTTTTTAATTTTAAATTATTTTTGTTAGATAATCCTGTTTAAAGTGACATTATGATTTATCGCCACTAATCAAGATTCTGATCCCTCATAGACTTCTTGTTTGTATCTGTTTTTGTTCTTTGTTACATAAATATGAGGTTTATATATAAAATTCTGACTGTGTAATATAGGGCTAATGAGTCACAGATGGAACGATGCTGGCACATTACCATCTAATAACATTTTAAACTCATATTCTATAGTAAAACAAAAGCAAATTGTACACATCTGTTTTCGAACTTGTACCATTTCTGAATTTGTGTAGAGTCTATGCTTAAAGGACTTTTACGTAGGGAGAAGAAAAAGAGGACACAGGTCATCTTGAAATGACCCAGCTACTTAATAGCCTTATCAGAAAGGATTTGGCAAAAAGCATATGATTTCCTCTGCTTTTCTTCCTGCGAAGGCCCAGCTATAAAGAATGAGAATCAGAAGCATTAGGGCTGAAGCAATGTCTCACACTACAAACATAATTATCTTGGCTTTCTTAAAAAGAAAAAGAACATGTACCCCTAATAAGGGAAAAATAAGAAAGGAAATATACTAAAATTAGTAAAATTAAAAAACTAGAAATTTTCTGGCCTTTTCTAAAAATATCCTCAAAAAGAGATTGTAGAAAGGCAGCCTGCTGACACTCGAGGCCATGTTTTGTCCTGGTTGTTGTTTATTTTATTTGTATGATAAACATGTTCTGTGTGGGGAAAAAATGGAACAAAAGGCTCTACTATCACATGCCATTGGAAAAGAAATAGAACAAAGGCAAAATTTCTCTCTCAGACCTACCCAATTCTAACGCCTGTGAGGATGAGTTCAGACAGCCAGCGAAGCACTGGACTCTAAAACATCTCTACCCATTCTCCTTGGTTAAGGAATTCAAAACCACTTTTCTGCTTCAAGTGGTGTGTGAACTGTCAAATTCTTTTGAAAAAGTTACGTGACAGAAGTAATTACAACAGAGTGTGACCATAACTCCCTCTAACATGTAATGCACATGTTATAAGAGACAGATTTCCATCTACCACCTCTGCAGAAATTTCTGAAACAGGAAAGACCTGAGATTCATCATATGATTGGAGAGAGAAATTTTGATATGTGGGTGGTAAAACTATATTTTGTGAGGCCTACTGCATGTATTCTAAGGAATAACTGCTGATCTAACTGCAAAATTCTGCTTGTGGTTGTCCAAAGCAAGAATTAATAGATATACTGTATGTCCTGAGTTGTAAACAGAGTATCAGTAGAGGGAAATTGCAATGTTGTTTTCATAACCATGTATGTAGTTATCTCCATTTTGTATTAACATTTTGTATGTAAGATTCCAGACATGTCAAGACTGTGTACACAGATCTTTTTGTATGTGACACAAGAAGCTGTTATAAGTTCTTGATTTGACCTTTCCCTTTAAGGCTCCTGTTTGGGAGCCTTGTACATCTGATTTTATTTATGGGGTGTCAAAAAAGGCCAGAGTTAGTGCTGGGACACAGTGGTATGTAGTAGGTACATGCTTGTTTTGTTTGTCTACCAGTGAAATGTCTGTGTGACGTTTTGTGTCGTGTTTTGGTGCTGTGCCCTGTCCTTAGGGTCTGCCAGGCTTCCCCACAGTTGCTGCTCTGCACAGTAATCAGATCCTCACCGTCAAGGTTTGTGGCTGGCACCCATGCCCGCTGGGTCAGAGCCCGCAATCAGCATAAGAGTGAGCAAGAACGGCTAAATTGGCTTGTCGAGTCCTGCTGCTCCTTGAATCGTGCACATCAGGTTATTGGGTCCTTGGAACCTCACCTATATCAATAAGGGCAAATATATATTAAGAAGGGGAATCTTGAGTATGTAAGACAGGAGGACATTGAAATTGAGCTGGGACAGTGAAGAGGGGCAGACGCGACTCTCTAAGACTGTGCCACGTCTTGGTGGATTAATTTGCATTTATTGCAGAGACCTGTGATCTTTTTTAGTCAATTGCATAGTCCTAAGTACTCTGGACTTTGGCCTCAACAAAATGTCAGTCACGTTCATGCCACATTATGCTGGTTGACAAGTCTGACCAAAATTGAACTGGCGCTTTGTCTGTGAACTTTCTGCTCAGAGTGCAGAATGCAGGTGACTTGTGCTCACCTGCTTTTTAATGAAATACATTAGGAAGGCCCAACACCACAGCAAAATGATGAGGATACTATATATATATATTCATGTCTAACTAAAAATCTGGTCTCATTATCCTGTTTCAGGGTTATATTTCTTTCAAGAAGAGCCAGAAGGTCTGCTGTCAGACACAAGTGCCAGTTCTGTTTTATTTAACAGTCATTATAAGTCTAATGTGTATATCTTTATTTCTTTCTTGGGGCCTTCTGATGTCTATTCTTCAACTCTCTCATCTCTGAACTTCAACCTTTGACCTCACCTGACTGATCAGATGGTGTTTCCTAAAATCAATCATGGGTTTCTCTCTGCTGATCAGCAGCTCATTAAACGCCGCCTGATTAAGGTAGTGCTTATTCTTGCTCAAGTCTGATTTCTTCTTTGCACTCAGTTATTGCTCTGTATACTGTTGCTTTGCCATTTATCTCTGATAGGTGGGGGTGGGGTGGGAGAGTATTTATTTGGAAATACTTTAGAACAAAATTATGTTTAATGAGCTGCATTTGTTTGAAATGTATATGAAAGTACCAAAATAAAAAGGTATAGAGAGCCTAACTACTTTTTTCTTAATTAAAAAAAAAAAAGACAGCTTAAAATATATCCAGTAATAGACCCAGACTCTAAAGCCTCTAGTGTATAAATTATTACACAGCATGACAAGAGCCTTGTATGCCTAATTTTATAGGTTATGAGAAAGTAAATACATTTGTTCAATTTCAAATGCAGCTATTTTATTAAATAAGGTGCAGCCTTGTCATGAATAACGTTATGCAAAAGTTTTTGTTCTGGCTCTGAATACAGTGATAATAGACACACCATTTCCCAGAGCTGAGAGTCCTGGTTCCTAAGCTGCTTTGATTTTAATAGCTCTACTCTGCTCACCCAGCATGAATATTTATTTGATCCCCGCTGGCAGGCAAATTGCCTACAGGCTTCATGTTTCTGGTTGCTCTGGTTCTTTCATAGTGTAAATGTGGATTAGATAATACAAACTTAAAGTGTTGAAAAGAAGACCTGAGTCTTTATCGTTCATAGTCATGGTTGGCCTGTCCCCTTCTCCGATATAGGGGGACCAAGGACAGGCTGGGCCTCCAGGCCCCCCAGGCCCTCCAGGCCCACGAGGACCTCCTGGAGACACAGGAAAAGATGGACCCCGGGGAATGCCAGGAGTGCCCGTGAGTTGCTTTTGGGATCAGTTGTTCTCACAGGTTTGGTTTTGCGTTAAGAGCTGAGAATTGCGTTGGAGTGGGACTGGGAGGGGCCCTAGTGGGTCAAGTGAGTAGAGTGAACGTGTGATGCTAGGAGAACCCCCAAGAAGATAAGTTACTGCCAGTAGGATTCTGTTTTACTACTCAAATCATGTGGGACACACACAAACTACAGAGAGAGGCCTGGTGACAGTAACTATGCTGGTTTTCAGGTAAGCCTCCAGAGGTCTGTGACTGGAAATGTCTGATGTCACTTGTGTCCTGACCACCATATTGTATAACAATGCCTTTGGTTTAAATGGGACACTAGCTTGAAAAACTAGCTGGGGGATTAATAACATTTCCTAAGGGATCAATGGCAGGGAAAATAAAATCTCATAGGATTTATGGAACATAAGGAAGGTTAATCTTTCTAGTATTAAATCCCTTAATAACTTGACCAAAAAATAATTGCTAATAAAACAGTAAAATTAATGATTAAAACATTCATGGGTATGGTTTGAGTACCATTTGTCCTTTGTAGGTGAAGCTTTCTAATAGAAATGATTTAAAAGTGATCTCTATTACCTCAGTACATTTTATTAAAAAGTAAAAGTGATCTCAATACTTAAATCTAAGTACTAAGTGCTTAGTTACTAAAACTGATCACATGTCAATAATATAATGGTACAGGACAATAGATAAATGCTTTGCTTTGGTAAAAATAACCCCAAAATTAAAAAAAAACTACACGGAAAGGGCAAAACAATTTTATACTTATATAATGAGTTAGGATTTGAAATTTAGATATGATGAATTAATTTTTTTAATGTATTGCTTCAAGTTAAATTATCTTCATTAATGTTCTCATAGTGCAAAAGTAATAATAAAAATATTTACCTACAGAGTAGAAAATTTTGAAAATAAAGATAACCAAGAAGAAAAGGTATATATAGCCACAGTCATTAATATTTCAGTATATTTTATTTTTATGTTCATCTATTGCATATTTTCCTCAAAGAATGATTGTTTTTGTAAGAATATAGGGTACTTTAATATTTTTCTGAGACAACCTTCTCTAAGCCCCATTTCCCCTTCTGAAAGCTGCACTTAATTGTCATATGAAATCAGAAATTAACAGGCAACATATGATTTGCTAGTTGTTAGGACTGCTTTCACTGAACCATCAGAGATGGTGGTATCGTTCTAAAACTATCTTCTAATGTCTTCCCTTTTCTTGGGATGATATCCCAAAAAATCCAGAAAGCCACACAGCTTTAGGGTTATTTAAACCTCTCCATTTGATTGCTGGTTGCCAATAAGTGTTTCTTCAAATAAGAAGGGTGGTTAAAACCATTTTGATGGTACGGAATGAGTGAGATTATTGGGCCGTGTATATTCTACAGAAAATTCAAGGTATAGATTACTTCCAAGAAATAAGATAAGGTATGACAAACTGTAATACATCCAAATATTGTGTCAAACTTTAAATGAATGTCGTTTACTCATCTAAGTAAGAAATGGGGCTTTTTATACAAAAATTGAGTGTTATTTTAATTCTATAAATATAATTTGAATTGGATTTATAGTCTCAGTTTAATTTATATACTATCGTAACCACTGGAATAAGATTTTACAGAAATAAACTGAGAAGTATTTATTTTTAAAGTTTAACAACATCTAATTATATTGGCATTACAAACATGGTTTTTTAAAAAAACACCTGTAGCCAATGACTCTCATAATAGTATAATAAAACATGATCCAGAATGAAAGAATCCAGAAAAATATGACCTCACTTATAGGTGGAATATAAAACTGAAAGTTACAAAGACACAGAGACCTATGGACACACTCAATAGCTTGGTGATTGCCTGAGGGAAGGGGAGGAGGGGGGAGGGAGAGAGGGAGGGGAGGAGGGAGAGGGCACCAGCATTATGGACACACTCAATGGTTTGGTGTTTACCTGGAGAGGAGGGAGGAGGGGGGAGGGAGATTTGTGAGGGGAGGGGGGAGTGGGCACCAGATATATGGGGTTGGAGGGGGACCTGATTCTGGGAGCTGGGCACATAATACGATGCATGGGTGATGTGATGTGGAGTTGTACATCGGGAAACTATCTAATTGTTACCAACCAATGTCACCCCATTAAATTTAACAATAAAATAATAATATTAAAAAATAAATAAATAAATAAAACATGATGAGGAATTCTGTATAAATCTGAGTATTAGAAAGTTATCATAGTGGTATGATATGGAAGAAAATATTATTTTAATATGTGCTATCAATTTTAATAAAGCATGTTACTTCAATCATCATTAATTGAGAATAACCAAAATTCAAAATCAATCTCTGCTCCTTGCTTATTTAATTCCCACACTAAGAGCAATTGTCATCCTACATATGGAATTTCTGAGTTTTTGTAAAGAGGAACATGTCATTATCTTGTGTCATTATAAACAAGATATAATAAATGAGATATTACTGTAATTACAATTAAATATTTTTCTAGGATCATTTATTGACTTACAATATAAACACTCTTTCTAATTTTATTTAGAATACATTCTGTCATAATCATAAATATTTGCTATATTCTGGACTCATTTGATGGAATCTTAAAATATTTATAAAATGCATTTGAAAAAATAATGTTGGCTTTTGTTTCATTGCACTGTGTTTGCATGCCTCAATTTAGCCTGAAAAGCATATTTGACATTCATGTACCCCAGTTGGTTTTATGAAAAAGAAAAAAAAAAAGATTGAAATTGGTTTTTTTAACATTTAAAAAATTATCATTATTCTTTTTTAAGGGTGAACCGGGGAAACCAGGAGAACAAGGCTTCATGGCAAGTACCTCAATTTATCTTTTCCATTAAACTCTATAAATTCTTATGAAATGTGTATAAAAAATAATGGGAGTCCAACAAGTTATTCAAAGCTGTGGTCAAGATTATGTGTAACATATGAATCTGTCACAGGACCTATAAGAAAAAGAGTAAAAACTAGTAAAAGTTAAAAAGTGATATGGACTATTATATGGTAAAGGTCACAAGACAACACATTTACAGAACTGACACAGGACGAAAAGAGAGGGAGATTTAGGTGGCAGGAGAGACAGAGACCCTAGGAAGTTCAAAGGAGAGAACTTCCTTTAAATAGCTCTGCTATAAGGGAGATCCAATTCAGGGATATGCCTATTAGATTAAATAAAGTGAGTTTTCAAAGGCATCAGGTGTGACTAACTGAATTGGTATAGTAAACCTCCCACAGCGATACGAGGAGTTTTCTTGTGTTGAAGGGCTCTGCCCAGAGAGAAACAGTTGTGCCTTTTGATCTCTGTCAGTTAAAAATATCATGAAATGATTCCACATGGACTCGCTCGTAGACATGCAGGTCCCAGTTTCTCCTGATACTTACTATGCTTTGCCAGTGAGGGAAGTTGGGCTGCTTGCTGAGCCCTGAATGGTAGAAGCCCTTCCCTCTGCCTCCCCTGGTCTCTCTTTCCTTTCCCTGAAGCTGCCTTTCTGACCTATTTCATGACATGAACAATATCAGGGAGCACAGGGTGACACTCTAATAACCCAAATTCCACAGGACAGCTATGTCTCATACTCGTCCTGGATACAGTGATCACAACAAACTTGATCCTGTCTATTCTACATAATGTGTCGTGTGCAGCATGCAGGTGTTTGGGGTATAGAAAATATTTTTTAAAATTAGTTGGCTAACTCCTAGTGAAACTGATGCACAGGAACATGACAGCTGATCAAGAATTAAAACAAATGTGTGGCTGGGTTAAAGGTCAAAGCCTTCTCCCAGCACAGGATGCCTTCAACAGCCCTCCAGGGGAGAAACTCGCCGAGCTGTAATTGTAGTTGGAGTGTAGCTGCCTTTGAAATGTCGCTGGGTGAAGTGAAAGCGTCCTAGGAACAAATCTGACCCTTCGCCTGGAAATTCTCTGTTCCTGGCCTATAACAGCAAGATAGTATTTGATAATATCAATAGATGATTGGGGGAAGGGATACTATGGTGGATTCTTTTTTAAAGAGAATAAAATGCAACAACAAATAAGACCATATGTAAAAATTAAACATCTGTCATCAGTGGTAACTTTGCATATAAGAGCAGCATTAGCTGTCAGAGTTATAAGGTCATGGGAGGGTGAAGGAATTCTTGGAAAACTACAATATAAATTTTGAAATTGCTTTAGGCAATTGAATGCACCTGTGATTTCTATCCTGGATAATGGTCAAAACATATTCCTCCCAGACCCTCTTACGTTGAAGGCTACTTGGGACTCTTAGGAGCTCTTGTTTGTTCCCACGTATGCACATCTTACTCAGATTTTTATTATTACCATTGGCTTTCTACCCAGATGCCCAGAGCAGCATCCTAATATACAAAGTCCAAAAATAGAAATGAGTACTTTTTAAACCACAATATTATCTTCCTTAAATTCATATATTTTCTAGAATATAATGTGTGAAAAACAATTTAATCCTATTTCCCTACAATTCCTAGCTTAACATCATTAAATATAAATTTGTACTAGTAATAATTGAATTATGTTATTATCTAATTATGCTCTAATTTCCCATTTTTTATAGCAACTTTGAGGTGAAGATGCTCATGGATATTTTTTCTATAATTATTTTCTATAGTCTTTAAACTCTTTGGATTTAGTTTATATTCTCATTTGAAAAATACAGCTACGAAACTTAATTGAATCCATAAGTAAAGTTCAAAGGATATGTGTAACACAATGATCTTCTAATATGCATTATACTGTTTTTAAAAATGTAAAATTCTTTTTTGAAAGAAAATTATAATATATATAAAGGAAAATGGGCAAACTGTAAGTCTACATCTCAGTGGGTTTCACAGTAAACATAACTATATAACCGAACACCAGGTCAAGAAATAGAATGTTATCATATCCCAGAAACCCCTTTTACCCCATAGTCACCAGTCCCTCTTGTCAAAATTTGCCACTATTCTGACTTCTGCCACCATAGGTTAATTTTGCCAGCATTTGAATTTTACATTAATAGACTCATACAGTATGTATACATTTGTATCTGGCTTCTTTCATTCAACATTATATTTGTGAGATCATCCACCTCTGTTTTAATAGCCTTCACAGCTGCTTAAAAAAAAATTAGAAGGAAGAACCTTACTTCCTAGACTACCTTGTTAAAATTACATCACTCAAATAGCAGTAAATGAACAAATAGTCTGTCTGACCTTGGGCAAGTCACTTAACCTCTCAGTTTCTCATCTGTAAAGAGGATAATAATAATACCCTCTCTGCCTCCCTTCTAAGGTTGCCAAAGACAAACGCAATAAATTAGGGGAAAGCACTTTAAAATATATAATGAAGAACTATATGAGTATGTTATTATTATTATCACTCAATTGTTCCCTCTAGAATAAATTACAGGTGAGCATAAATTTATATAACAGATGTATTCCTGTAAAGTTCTGTATGAATCAGATTTTCATAAATCAACATATCTTAAATATGCTGAGGAATTTTGCTATTTAAAGAAATCCTATTCAGAGTCTTTTTGTAAAGCAATATAATTCCCTAATTCTTCTTCCCAGCAAACTAAATTTTTATATCTTATATTTGCTTAAAGTGAAAGATTTCTATGATTTACAAAGCTATCATTTTTAAAAACCACTACTTATGTTTGTTAAGTTAAATAACATGTGTATATGTTAACCAATCTCAAAGAGAGAAAAGGATACTGGAAATATAGTAGCAGTTTTCATGCACAAAAACATTTCCTTAGAAAGTTTTTCTTCTTTTAAATAATGTGTGTGTGTGTGTGTGTGTGTGTGTGTGTGTGTTGACTTAAAGTTTGATATGGAGAAAAGTGCATTATACCAGTAGTTCTGGCCTCAAAACTACTTAGGGGTATATGACTATAGTCTGTGATCCTTTTTACTGATTTATAACACGTGAGCAAATTCCTATTGTACCTATCTCACTGGGTTAGTGAGTAGCAAGAGAAGTAATAATCGGGAAAGCCGGGACGGCTCAGCGGGTTGAGCGCTCGCTTTGAGGCCATGAGGACCGAGGATCGAATCCCGGCTCCGGCCCAGGCAGGACCCACATGCTGAACTGGGGAGTTCCCACAGTTCGGTTCTCTAGCTGTCTCTGTCTCTCTCTCTATCTGTCAAAAAGTAAAATAGAAGTAATAATAATACGAATATGTTTTATGAACTACAAAGAGTTCATAAATGAGAAGTATTGCAGTTAAAACAAAACTCTGGTGACAAAACTTGGCATACAAAAAGATCACTCTACGAAATATAAGGGCTCAGAACATTGTGGTTATAGCCATCAATGAAATGACCCTGTGTCAGTTACTGCGGTGATAATGCAACTCACTCCTTTTGTCCTGTTGTTTGCCATCATTGTTTTTGGCCTTCTCCTATACATCACGTCATCTTATTCAGGGGTCTCCAAACTTTTCAGCCCGCAGGCCGCATTAACTATCAAACAGCAGTTTGGGGGCCTACTACACACTCGAGGTCCAAATAAAAAAGAATCAAAACATAGATGTTGTTTTTAATTACTTATTTAATATTATTTTATTCAGATAAAAAGGTCTTCACGGGCCGGATGAGAGGGCCTCGTGGGCCACATCCAGCCTGCGGGCCGTAGTTTGGAAACCCCTGTAATATTATCAATTTTTCATAACACTTTTCATAACACATCTTTTTAAAACGCCTTACATGTGTTAGTTTGTGTTGTGGAGGAGTGTTTGCTTACATGAGGGTCTTAAGAGTCACTGGGAAATTCTTTAAAGTTTTAAATGTTGAATGAAATGAAAAGTTTTAAATGTTGAATGAAATAAAGTTTTAAATGTTAATGATGAAATGAAAAAAATAGGAACAACCTAAAATTAGCTCTGACAAAACAGCTTATGAGTGTGTCAGGTGGGGAATTCATTTTCCAAATCCAGGGTATATAGTTTATATTACATTTATAATCATCTAAAGATTGACAGCATCTCTGATAGAAAGAATAAAGAAGACAGTGTGCTGCTCATGCAGTCCCACATTTATTTAATCCTGCTGTGACTGTATTCTATAAATGTGACCTTTGGGTTTGCTAAGATGTTCAGGATGAGATTTTAAAAGACAGAATCTTGAGCTAAAACAAATCAGACCCCACTAAAATAAGGAGAAATCTGTTCTAGCTCATTAAACTAGACCCAAACATGGAAACAAGTCCTAACCACAATTGGAGTGCTAACATTCTGAACCCTAGCACGAATGATCTTTATTTTTCAGTTCTTCCAGAGTTTAAATACTCTTTAAAATAGTATTTTTTAAAGATAATTTCTTTTTGGCATTCTTGCTACTTGGTGTGTGTGTGTGTGTGTGTGTGTGTGTGTGCGCGCGCGCGTGCGTTTTGTGTTTTTCTTTTCTTTTTTCTTTTTTTGATAAATGCAATAATCCTCAAAGGCATAAGTAGATGGCACACTCACACACACATGCGTGCTCACACACACACACAAACACACATACACACACACACACACACACACACACACACATAACTAGTCCCAGTTTCCTAAAAATTATTTTTTGGAACAAAGTGTGTACATTCAGGGTTTCATAGACCAAATTACTTTCTCTACTCTGAAACTCTTTCTTCATTCCTCTCTCTCCTTCCAAAGATGTGAACTCCCCAGCATATGTACTCATCTCTTTCTAAATTATAAGAGTAGTTAGTCATTCATCGGGATCTGACGATGTCTGAGAGTTCAAAACCCAGAAAAAAAAATGCTGTTATTTTTTCTAACAGTGCAGTTTGGACTGTGTCAAAGAGTTCACAGATATTTTCAGTTTATTTTAATTTTGCTTGCAAAGATATTTAATACATTTGGATCAAGTGAATACAAATAAGGCTCTCTTAGTTAATAACATAAGCATAAATAAGTGCTTCTGCTTTATATAAAATAAGATTGAAATAACCTATATATGAAGATTTACTTCAAATACATTCAGTTTTCATGCATTGCTATCCCTTTAGTCGGATCAGACTTGTCATTTTTCTTAATAGTCCTTGCTGTGCCAGCTATCTTCATCAGCAGGATGGCAGATATTGGTGGCAACAGCATGCTTGCTTCTCTTCCTGAGTTGAATCTGGCAGAGAAAGGAAAACCTCACACCTTCAAATCACAAATAACAAAGAGGACCAAAAGCACCTTAGCATATTTAGTTTTTAGACTAGATCTTCACAGTAAAATCTTATCTGATAAAACTGTGTGTACTTTGGTTTGCATGCTGTCTTTCTGGGATGCGTTAGCAACCATTCTAATGCTTTATTATCCTCACTTAATTTGCCCATGAAGTGTGTGTAAATGCCTCACCAAGAGAGCTCTCCCTATCTCCTTGGAGCTTTTGCCCAGAGCCTGCAGTGTTTGGTTTTCCAGATAGCTCGAGAGAAAGGAGACAAGTAATGCCTGGCCCTCCTGGCGCTACCCCACTACCCCACTGAATTAACCAGCTCAACGAAACTCAACTCTGTGTGGATTTCTGTAGGCATAGACCTCTATAGAGGTGTCTAAAGGTCACTTGAGCTTGGTAATAGATGAAAACGTTTGACTTTGCTTTAAAGTTGGTTTGGTCTCCTAGCAACAAAAAATTGACTTTGGGGAGAACATTTTCAGTAGTGGTTTAAGAACACAATCAAGTACCTAAGCATGAAAAGAGTCTAAAAGGTTGAAAAGATGACTGCCTGCATTCTTCTCTTTCTCATTTTGTTTTGCGTAACAACCACTAGACCGTGAATCAGCTCTATTTTTAACTATCTGACACAGTTCCCATTAAAGGTCTAATAAGCTCTACCCATAATGTACAAATTAAGATATTTAGGCCTTAGATTCCTCATAAAAATGAGACTAGATGGTACCCGAGTCCACTTCCAGCTCTAATGTCCTGTCATCCTACTGTTTTCATTATTAACGCACAATACACATCATACAATCATTTGTCTCTGTTATATATGCCTACCTATATATTCTGTCAATAATTAGATATAGTGAGCAAGTAACATTATGTTTTAATGTAAAAAAAAGATTTAAAATTGTCTCCTTCTTCAAACCTATAATCAACTTCTCTAATTATCATTCCCTTTAACTTTAGAATCCAACCTACTGTGGCTAAACTGATGCAAAATATATCACTCTTACATAAGAATATTAAAGAATTTATAGTTAAACTCTTTTACAAAATTCTCACATTTTATTATTAGATTAAAAAAAAACTTCAAAATAAAGTTGGGTGTATGTAAGGCCTGTGCCTTACATCTGCAGATTAAAGGCAAATGTACAAATTTTAGGGTAAGAGTATACATGGAAGCCCTTGCTTATACAGTATGTCTAAACATTGAAAAGGTGTAACCCAGGGGTGTCCAATCTTTTGTTTTCTCTGGGTCACAGTGCAAGAAGAAGAATTGTCTTGAGCCACACTTAAAATACATTAACACTAACGATAGCTGATAAACTGAAAAAAAAAAAAATCTCAAAAAAGTCTTGTAACATTTTAAGAAAATTTACAAATTTGTGTTGGGCCACATTCAAAACTGTCCTGGGCCACATGTGGCCCATGGGCTGTGCATTGGACAAGCTTGGTATAAACCAAACCAATAAACTATAATCGTAAATATGTTCAGTCCTCTGTCCTTCATGGATATATCCTCATAATGACTTGGAAAGTTCAAATGCAGGATTGTTGACTTCCATGGAGGTCTAAGGCAGAATGTGGCCATGATTCTGGATGAGGAGAGCTGTAACAGAGCCCCAGCCCCTGGCCCCGGCCTGCTACCTTTCTCTTCCACACCTCCCTCCATCCCTTAACTGATGAGATTCTAGCTCTCACATGTAGACATTCTGGGCACTCACAGGATTAAACTCCATCCACACACCTCTTTGCTACCTCCTCCAGTTTATTACTGTGCACACCACTGGTGTAGTTCACCTTTGGAAGAAAAGACCTGAGACATAGCCATTCCCAGTCTTTGAAGTGTGCTCCAGTCACTGGGGCAGAGAACACCAAGGTTGCTAGTACCCAACGCACAGTCTGAGGACAGGGATCAGCCACCACATGAGGAGGCATGAACCAGAAAAGAGCACTTTAAAGTGTGGGCCCCAAAACGAGAGCCCTATTGCCCAGGACTAAGGGCAGCACAGTGTCCCCAAATCTGCCTTGGTCACCTTCTTTGAGAAAACTTCACCCACCCACACTCACTCACACACTTTATACTCCCCCTGAACTAAGTTAGAAGCTCTATTTTCTTCTCCTTCACAGCATTTATGACATCATATAATACTTGATACTTGGTACTTAGTGTGTTTACTATGCTGAAAAGCTAAGTGGTATGAATCAGTAAATCAATCAATCAAATCCTGATATAAAGGAATCAGATTTATGTATTTCTCCCAATCAATGTTGTTGCACACCAGGAGTAGGATTAGGCAGTATAAATTCAACAGAATTATTACAAAACTGCTATTTCTCCTGCATCTTGTTATATTTATTCATGTATTATAGGTTATTTGGAGTACATGTGTGCTCATGAATATGCATGCATGTAACCAAAAGACTGATTTGCATGAGGACAGTAGTATTTTATCAATTTCTAGTTACACTATGTGGCTATTTTTAGAACGTAAAAGACAAGAAATCTTAGGAATGATCTAGTTTATCACTTTGCAGATAAAGAGACAGCATCAGAGTGAATAAATAGGTTGACAAAAGTCATGAAGTAGTCAGTGGCAGAAATAGACTACAGTCAAGATTCAGTTCCCAGGATTGTAGTCTTAGGTGCTTTATGGTTTAGATCTGCACTTTTCAGTACAGTTGCCACTAGCCACATGGGGCTATTCAAATAAATTAAAATTAAATAAAATTTAAAATCCAGTTTCTAACAATTGCACTCGCCACATTTCAAGTGTCCAGTAGCCTTGTGTGGTTAATGGCTACCATACAGGATAGAGCCATCTAGGCCATTTTCATCATTCCAGAAAGTTCTGTTGGACAGTACTGATCTAGATAGAAAACAGATCTGAATAGTAGACAAGTATATATTATACTCCTAAATTTAATTTCTCCTTCTGCTGATCAAGGGATATTTAAATTTTGGCAGCTAGTGTGTCTCAGCATTGTTGATTTAAAATAGGAAAACCACTTATAACTGAATATAAATACTTTTTACTGAGTGTAGTATAGGGTGATAGGCCTTCGTGAACCATAAATTTGTTCCCTTTATGGGACTCTAGGGAAGTATGCTTAATCACAGAGGGCAGAGGAAGCCTGTTAATTTTCCTTCCTTTCCAGGTCATTTCCATCTTGGGTTTAGCAAGGAGAAACAATTTATGAAATATTTAGAAGAAATGGAGTAAGCTAATTTCAGCCCTGGATATCTGGTGAGAGGTGATGGAGTCTCTGTTCTGGGACCTCCTCAGAAAATGGATTCTCAAATACCTAGATCTGTCTTTAATCTGCTGGCCATAGTTAATGATCAGTATGTAGTTTTGGGTCCTGGTTTTGTCAAGTGGTGGAAAAAATGTATTACTTCTTTAATTTCCTGAGCTTTAAGAGACCTCCCTTATAGAGGTCACAGCTTCATGATTTTGAGAAACACCAATAAATGAGTCATCCTGGTTTAATATTTTCCCTGCAAAGTCAGCACATGAAGTAGAGAAGTCAGAAATAATTTATTAAAAAATAATAATTACTGTATTTAAAACTTTTTTTATCAAATATTTATAACTACATAATGGCATGCCATTTTATTGACAGGATCTAAATGAGACCTGTTTTAGAAGACATTCTTCAAATAATAAAAATTATGGAATGATATTATTGAAACAAAAATTTCAGATACTTAAACAGGAACAATTGCCACAAAACTGGGAACTCTTTCCAGTGATATAGGCATGATAGTTTGAACAGTAAAATAATGGAGGAGGAACCGAATGTAATTTTTACTAAACATTACCCCAAAATATTTAACAATAAAAAATAATAAACTATAAAATAAAATAATGGAGGAAATCTTGTAAGTGGAATTTAATAATTTTTGTATTCATTAATTCATTGTTTCAATTTAGTCAGTGATTATTTATTTGCTAGGCACTGACCTAGGTGCTGAGGATATAAACTATATGGCCTGAAGGATTTGCTGCCTAGTCAAGTATGTTTCATAAATATGTAACTATATTAAAACACAGCCAGTTAAATGTGTTAGAGAAACACAGAGGATGAAACAAGCTCGATCTGGTTGCTTTGGGGATGGCTTACAAAGGAAGTGAGTTATGACTGCTAAGCCTAGAAGAATGATTAAGAGCTTCACATGAAGACTACTAGGAGACTGCTTGGGAAAATACAATGATTAAGTGGGGCTGAAGACAGAGTCCATGAAAGACTCAAAACAAGAGATGAGGTTCTTTCATCTCAGCACTATCCCGCTTTTCCCTTGTTTATGCAGTGTTCCTTCATATCCAGTTCAACTAAATCATTCATAGGCTTACAGAAAACATTTCAGCGCACTCACTTATATTCTAAACATTTTCCAGTAGTTTCTAGTTGGCACTTCCACACACTTAAGCTGTGAAATCTGAATCTTGTAAAATATTGCTTGAATTACACTTCAGCCATACATATAATAGTGGCCAGAATTTATGTTTCTTGACCTTCCCTCATCAAACATCCAAAGAGAACATGGGATTTTAGAGTACAACTTAAGTGAATCTTTTTAAAAACAAATTTCCATTATTTATTTCAAATTTCCTCTTACTTTTTATAAGCCAAGTTTATAGATTTTCTAATCTTGTGATGCATTTGACCAGCTTACTATCTACCAAGAAGTTATAATTAAAGTATTGCACCAAACCCTTGGAGAGCCTGACTCCATAAGTTATGACTCCATAAGTTAGATTATACTAATACATGTTATTGTTCTTCCCTATGGAACCAGACTTTAAAGAATATTTTCATCATTTTATTAAACCACAGAAAAATTCTTAATTCCAAAAGGATATAATTTTTAAATGGCTTAATAGTTTGGGGCTTTTATTCTTCCCTTCACACATGGACCATCTCTTTTTTGTTCCCTGTGTGTTTTTAATACAGAAGCTGGTTGTATATTCTGGTATCTAGAAATGAGCAGCAGCTTTCAGAGCTTCAGATTTTACTGTTAGCCATCAGGGACAGAACAGGAACTGTGTCCGCCCCCTGCTCACACACAACATCATTTCCTAATAGCAGGCAACCAGAACTTGCCTTCAAACACCTCCCAGGAGGCATCCTAAAGCACATCATTCAGAAACTCTGCATCCTGTTTAAATAATTAATACCTCAATCAAATTTGTGCTAAGATTAGTGGTGTCAGAAAAATTCATTAATTTTTTTCATTCTGTGACCTTCCAAGCAAAAGGCCTTTTCTAATTAAAAAAAACTTTTTTAAATTATAACAAACTGGGAAGTACAGCAAATGCATAAGGGTTATAGAAACATCCATTTCTTAACTGCTTACTTTGAAGATTAACTTGGGTTGATAATTCTACCTGCTGTTTGCATAATGGCTTTCTGAAGTACATTAGAGACCTTAGACCTATATTCATACCCACAACACTCTGAGTGTTAATGAGATCATGTAACCAAGATGGTTTTTGCTTTGCTGTTTTAATATATTAGTAGAAGCCATGAACTGAATTCTTCCACTCATTTTTGCACTTAGAATAGTCCGTAGTGTTAGACTCTAGTGAACACAAGGGTGAAAAATGTTGTCATTTCTATCTTGAGACAATATTGCCTAAAGGTATAATAAAAAAACTTGATTTACTTTATGTATTCATTCATTCATTTTTATCATTTTTATGATATTCAAACACCATTATGCTTATAATCACCTACAAAGCTATATAAATATGATCTCCCTTCCTTATCCATGTCCCCATCTTTTAATCCTACTTATAGCCTCCTTGGTGTTCTCCAAATAATACATTTAGCGTATGCTCCCCTGTTGGCCTTTATCCTTGCTGTTCCCTTGCTTGGGATATTCTCCCCGCTGTGTAAGTCTGGCTCTCTGCCTGACCTCTTTCAGAACTCCATCCAGTAGTCACTGTATCATTGAGGCCTTCCCTGACCCTCCAATTTAAGTACTATTGTGTGTACATCTCCCAATCCTAATCCCCCTATTTGCTTAGCACTCCCAAACAATGTTATATTTTACTTCCTTATTTGTTTACTGTCTTTTTCTATTGACTAGAATATGAAGTCCAGAAGGGCATACATTTTCATTTAATTTGTTCACTGCTGTATCCCCAGTGCCTAGAACATTGCCTGACACTCAATGGGCATTTGAAAATTATTAAATGGATGAATTAATGAATGAGCTGGAAAAAATTTACTGCATAATTACTACATGCCAACTACTGTGCATAATAAAAGATATTTAGAGTGAAGAAAGAAGTAATCAGACAATTACAACACTGTTGGTAAATTTTATGAAAGAAATGGTGTCATCATAGAGGGTGCTTTGAAGAACAAAGGAAGAGGACCCAACCCCAAGGGTGGGGGACCCTGAGCTCTGAATTATGGAATGGATAGAAGAGAGAAGACCAGAGAGAAAAATGCCTGTTATAGAAACTAACAGCCAGAGGTGTCGAGATATGATAGCATGACTTATGTGTGAACTACAACTATGACAAAAGCTTGGACTGTTCTCAAATGCTATGGAAAGCCATTGAAGGATGTCTTAGCAGAGGAAAGGTATGAATCCTTTACCTTTTAGAAAGCTCACTCAGGCAGCATTGTGCAGAAAGAATTGATGGAGAGATTACAATCAGAGTGAACCTTAAGTGGACGTTTCATCAGCTAGATGAGAGAGAAGAGGGTTTGACCAAGACTGTAATGCAGCTGAAGATGAGGGCCAACCAGAGAGAGATTCTTGAATGAGTGCCTGGTAGACCTGGAGCAAAAGGAGTAAAGTATCACTCTTAGGCCTGATTAACACTTTTGGGAAAGACAATCACTAAATGGGGACCATTGTGTTTCTTTAACTTACTATCTCACCATATTCTACATAATATATTGCATAATCTTTAGAAACAAAATCCAGCAGGGGTGGGGGGAAACAGGAAAGAAAATTAAGAGCACAATGTAAATATATTACTTGTTTTTTGTTTTAACTTAACTTTGCATTAAGCTCTCCATGGCTTTTTCTGAAAGATCATGAAAACTTCGGTATAAAAATTCAGACAAAGGGAATCCAGGATGGCTCAGTGGGTTGGGCGCTTCCGGGGACCGAGGATTGAATCCCAGCCCTGGCCCGTGCAGAACCTATGTGCTGAACTGGGAGTTCCCCCAGTTCAGTTCTCTCTCTGTCTCTGTCTCTGTATCTCTCTCTCTCTCTCTGTCAAAAATAAATAAGTAAATAAATAAATAAAACTTAAAAAAAAAATTCAGACAAGTAATATTATCTACTTTGCTGTTAGAATTTGTCAGTAGCTCGTTAGTTTTTTATCTCTTAAATAAAGTTATGTCCAGTATGCAAAATCTTTCAATTAAAAACATTTATACATATTACAATATCCAGAACCCATATTGAAAGGAGCATATTTTAAGGTTCAAATTATGTTTTGACACATCTGGGTTTGTACTTAAATAAATATAGCTTAATATGTTGATATTCTATGTACTTACACAGTTTTTAATCTTGAGACATATGCAAAGAAATTATTTTGAAAAATAAAAGAGACTAGATTATTCTCATCTTATTTGGTTGTATACAAAGTATATGCAAATATAAAGATGCCCACCTAGAAGATATCTAATAAAGGAACAACTCATTAATTAATAACAAAATGGACTAAAAAGATTGACTCTTTGGCTTAGAAAAGTATTTGATCCAAACTTATTAAGTCATGGGAATAACATAATGTAATTAGTTTAGAAATCTTAGAACACTAGAAAAATTGACTTTAATTTTAGGAATAATAATCAACACTAGCTTCACTGGTAAATAATGAATTTATTACATTCTTCATCCAAGTCATTATTCATAATGAATTTTTAAGCAGGCTGAAAATATTTTTTAAAAAAGATTAGATAAGTTAGTGAATGGTTCTATGGCATTTCCCCATCACTCTATACATTTTTATTTGTACTGGAATGCACAAAACTAATCAAATGTATGTATCTTAATCAACTGGTTGCAACATACCTTTAACTTCAAAATCAATTTTTGAGTAACAAAGTCTTCATTTGTATGTTCAAATTTCATGACCACAATATTACAAATATATAATGGGATTATTAATCTAAGGATACTCAAAGTATATACATAAAAGTAAAGTCTTAATCAGTAAAATAACTATTTGGTATATGTGTGTGTGCCTGAGTACATGTATATGTACTCAAATGTCTGTCTATGCCTTGTATTCAACTCCGCTTTATTCCCAGTTTCCTCCTTATAACAGATGGCATTGTCCTTGGCTTGCTACCATTTTTCTTGTCACTTAGATCAAAGGAGAACATACACATTTTTGATAGATGAGAATATATCCTTGGCAACATAGTTATGAATAACCCATATGACATGTATTCACAATTCAAAAATCAATGTTATATCTTAAAAACTGCTTTTATTTTTGGACTTTAGCAAAGTTAGCAGTAGTCCTACAGTGGAGAAAAACATTTATTTTCTATGAAGCAATCCTTTGACTTTCACTAAATATTGTCCTAAAATATTCAATTAGTATAATTTTATTAATTTCAGAATTATAGTCATCTTTCTAAATCTCTGATCTAATGTGATCATGCAACAGAGATCAAATTAGAAAATACCAGCTATGTTTGTCTGTAGTTAAAACACTTGATTTAAAATTTGCTCTTATTGTTTTTATAAAGTTTTTCCTTCCAGGACTATACATCGATGTAATAAAATATCCAATTTTAACAAACAATATTTTTTCAAGTGGCAAAATCCAGTTTATAATAGAAAACAAATCTTTTTGAATTGAACATATACATTTTCAGTCTAAACATTGAATTAATGTACTTTTTGTTATATGATTTTCTTGCTAACATCAACATTTTAAGAAGTGGGATACTCTGGAGACGCTTGGAAAAATGGAATCACAGACAGTGATAAAACCCAAGTCTTTCCTCTCAGATCTCCTATCACTACAACTTCCCAGTTCTGCCTTTACTTAGCACTAACATCCCCTTCCCAAACAATTTACCCAAATGAGGAAATGATTAAACATGTTTATGTGCTCAGGGGAAGGAACTGGTGGAAAGCAGGAGGCTCTGATACGGATCCAGGGATAATTGATTTTCTCAAATCCCTGAGGGTAGAGGCAAGGATGAATTCCAGGGTCTACACAGTGCATTTGCCCTGTATAGGAGTGCCTCTCCTTCCTCTGATACAGGAAAGAGGTCCAATGAGTTTGAATTGATGAAAGACAAGATGCTGAGGGCATTTATGCCTGTTAGTTTCTATTTTCTCTGCAAAATCTAGAACAGAGAGAATTTTAAATAGAAGGAGTGAGATGGATGGGGAGAATGACCACACAGATATGTCCAATACAAGTTGATTAACAAGTTGGTTGAATAAATCCAAAAGGAATATATAAAGGTAATATTGCACAATGCAGTTTTAATGTTCTAAAGCTGAGAAAATGATATGAGGAAAATATTAGTCTTCTTGTGAGGATTACAAAATAATTTATGAGGAACAGATTCTTTTAAAGTTCCTAAACATCATGTATTTTTAATTAAAAAAAAATTATACATGACCAGTTCTTCCTTTAATGACCACCTTAGTGCTTTATTTAATGGTTCAGAGGATGAATGTAAGGTGCTGATTAATTGAGATGTCTGTCACACATTTGAAAATAAACTAGCCATTAGCAAAGTGTGATGGAATAAAGAGCTTTTTATATAAAATGACAATCTATAACTTTGTTAAAATATACTAAAATTAAAAGCATTTTTTAATTAGAAGAAAAATGCTATTTTTATTTAAAAATAGACAAAAAATTATCAGAATTATAGCTGCATCTTTTTGTGCCCTTGTCCACTGTCCCAGAGCCGTGCCTTGTTCTAAATAAAGCCAACAGAACCCCAACACTGACGTGGTTCAAAAACTGCTCAGTCTCAGAATTGCCACATTTCCATTTTATCTATAAATGTTTCCATTCATCTTCCTAAATGTATTTCTTCCCCTCTTACCACCTTCTTACTATCATAGTTTATGCAACAATTGACAGCAGTTTTTGTTTTCTCTTCTGATACAAACTGGGTGCCATGTTTGACCTTGTCAACCCCTAGTTTGTAAACATATTTTTGTGCAGGTCAATTGGCCACATTTCAGAAGAAGAAGACGAGAATAAAGTGTGTTCACTTGCTGTTTAGTTATTTCCTTTGCAAATCTGCTTACTGAAGTTTTGGAGATGTACAAGTCATGCAATATGTCTTGTCCATTCACTGGGGAACTGCACTGCATTTTAACTGCTTCTAGCAGTGACATCTCCATCTCTCTAAATGCAACTGATGTGATTAATTTGCAGGTATTTGAAGAAACAGATGCGCTGGAATAACAGAGATTCTTGTTTTTTAAAGGAAAAATATCAAAATCCTAGTAAATATGTTTAATGTTCTTCAAAACAGCATAGGAGAGAAGAAAAAGAAAAGATTTCTTGTGTACTTCCAACTGAAATTTTTCATTTTCCTTGATGTAAAAACAGGAGCGTACTTCATCATAGCAAAGAGACCCTTAAAGAACAGCACAGTTTTAATTGGTTATTTAAGTTTAAATGGTTCCCGTATTATGTTAATTGAATTTATTAATTTTTTTTTTAGGGTCCTCTGGGGCCTCCAGGACAAAAGGTAGAGTATAAGCAATGCTGAGAAAGTAATTATGCTCCCACCACCTAATGGCTGAGCATGAGGGGTGAATGGCGTTCGCTACTGTAAGCCATGATGAAACAGTCTGGTTTGTGCAGTCTGCTTTTTAAAAATACAACCATATAACATGAGCCATTAACTTTCTAATTGCCTCCATTATAGAAAACCCAATAAATCCACAGCAGACTTTTTTAAAGCTGTCTGCCTAACTTGTGGGTTTCTGAATTTTTAATTCAAATACCGGTAAAATGTGATAAAACATAGAATGTGACAGATCATACAACATTGCAAATTGAATGCATGTCCTTGCTCAAGTATTGGATTGCCAAGTGACCAGAGAACTGACCAGAACAAAGGATGTACTTGTTTGGTGACTGTGTTGGAGTGGTCCACTAGAGGCTTGTATTTCTGCGGTAACCTAAAAGTGACTTCCTGACTATCATTTCAACATAATCCATAGTCATCAGATTTGACCATTATATTCTGATGAAGATGTTCTAGAACAGGCATGTCCAACCTGCAGCCCAGGATGGCTTTGAATGAGGCCCAACACAAATTCTTAAAATATTATGAAGGGAAGCTAGGATGGCTCAGTGGCTTCAGCACTCAATTTGCAGCCTGAGGATTGTATCCCAGCCCCCCCCCCATGTGAACCTATGTGCCCCCAGTTTGGCTCTCACCCTGGGCATGCTTCCCATGTAGGAGGCTGACAGCCAGGGTGTGCCTCCCATGCAAAAGGCCCTGGCCCAGTTCCTGCCCTGCGCAGCCCTGTGCCCACCTGTGGAGTGAAACTATATTGAAAAACTA
>PVKE010005045.1:0-61137 GCA_004027555.1 Craseonycteris thonglongyai | reverse complement strand
AAAAAAAGTGCCCTGGTTTTAGCACTTGTCTATTGCTGTGTTGTATATTTCTACGTTTGCTGATTTCAAGCTAGCAATATGACCTTACTGAATGTGAAACAGGGAAGAAATGCAGGCAATCCGCTCCAGGGGGCTGGGTAGGGACTGCTCCAGCACACCGCTGGTGGGGACAGACCCATGAATAAGATGGACAAGAGTCTCACGGAACCCATCCTGGTGGGTCTAGATCTGATTGTGTTACGAAGTCCTTGTCTTCCTTCACATTCTTCTATTAGGCTGTAAGGCCTGAAAGGGCTGGGACCACATCTTCCACCAGGCACAGTGCTCTGCTCAAGGGAGGCACTCCAGATTTGTTGGCAGACTGACTCCGTGGGGCAGGGAGAGGAGGAATATTTGCTGAATGGGTACACACGCACAGAAAGCAGGCACTCCCATACCTGCCACCCACCCCAGAGTGGCAGCAACCTCTAACCACAAGTCAGCTATGGGCAAGAAGCACAAGGTTGGCCTTGGATAAAATTCCCAAACAGAAAATATTATCTCCAGCCTTCGACACCCTCTAATCAGCACCCCCTTCTCACACCTGGTACTGACACCCATGGCTGGTTCTCAGGCCTGACCTCAGTTCTGACTCTGCACCCCCACTAAGGCCTTCCGTGAAAGTGGGTGCTCTGACCTCCAAAACTGTGTGAAGAGTCAAGAGTTGTCCCTGGCTTCTCAAAGGGGTCTGAGACCTCCCCCAACTCCAGAAAAGGTTTTGTTCTCTGGCTTCAGCTGTGATCTTTAGAACGCATGTATGGACTCTGGTCACCGTCAGGGCCTTTCATGGAGAGGGATTCTGACTGAACCTCCACAGATGGGCTAATTAGCATGTGAGAGAGAAGCAGACATGAGCGTACCATGTACCAGGGCTGTGTATACCATGTACAAGCAGCCTGTCACTCCCACTCCCACACTAGGAAAGAACAGCTGCCATGGTCCCCAGTGTGGGGAGTAATACCAGCGGAGGTACCCAGGCACTGCCCTGGCATGATACTGTGACCTCTCTAGGTTGGCTGTGGTGACAATCTGCTTCCATTTTGACAAGAGGGCTAAAAGGGAACTTCTATCAATGCCATAGATCCTGGTCCTTAACACACGGGACTGGAATAGGCACAAGCCCTGTGAATTAGTTCCTTTTCTCCATCCACTCTCCTCTTATTCTAATAGTTCCACCAAGGAGCCTACAATGCTTCAAGAGATCAAGACTTTATTTTTTCTCTAACTCCAGAGTCACATAGGTAGCAGCATATCAGAAATACCCACTGCATAGGCACACATTTCTCCCCTTCAGACAGCTAGCAACGATTGAGAGGCAGAAACAATGATGTTGACTATAGGCATTTAAGACACAACACTTATTCACATTGTGTCTAGCAGGTAGGAAGCAGCAACACGTCGCATTTAATAGGCACAATCACCCCTAAAGAAAGTTAAATAAAACCTTACTGGCATAACACTGTGTTGGAGATGCATGCAGCCTTACAGGGACTTAGAAGGACAGCCCTTGGAATAAGATATGAGCATATAAGGAAAAAAGAAAAAAAGAAAAGAAAAACCAGAAAGAAACAGAAACCACACAAAAGGATATAAACCAGAAAACAGCTAGATTCAATCCAAAATTTTAAAAACAGTGACGAATTGAACATTTATCCCATTTTAAGATCATTTTTTTATTTGAGAATATAACCGATCTACAAGTGGTTGAATCTCAAATCATGGTCCGAGCAGAAGAGTACGCACGCACACACACACAGTCATTGAGTACTGTACTCAAGTGGCATTGCCTGGTTGCAGATAGATGTCACTCCAAAGATACTAATGACCCAGTCCATTATATTAAGTTGGTCATCACAGGGGGATGAGGGTGAGGGGAGAACATTTTCCTATTTAGTACTTCACGTCAAAGTCACCATCAACAACTGCACTGCAGTCTGTAAGGGGCAACAGTACAAACACTGGAGCTCAGGATGAGTGCAGAAAATTAATCCCCACAAAACTGACAGCCAGTTGTATGTGTTTAGTGCTCATTCAGCCTCAGGAAGACCCAGTGAGGAAGGCAGGACCAGCAACCCCTTCCCAGCCAATCCGCCCACACAGTGGGAGGAGCCAGGGCCAGACTTCCTGACTGGGGGCCCTAGCGTTGTGAAACCCAAGCCTTCCCTCTGCTTCTTGCATCGCCCACCCGCAGGTGGGCTCCCAGAGAAGTGAACAGCTCCTTTCATAACAATATCGAAAACAAAATCCTATGAGAAATAAGGAACATTTTGCAGCAGTGTGGCCAATAGGAACTGAACGAAAGGAATGGCTGGATAATTATTTTAGAATTCCATCAAGTTTTTCCATTTGCAGAACTTAATACTAACATGGGGCATGTTTACAGAGACGTAAACATGTCTGACAGCAGAATGGTCTCCATGGGCTTTTGTATTCTGAGTGGGGCAGATGCTTGCTACAACTGGTTTGCATGAGGGGTGAGCCCTGAGCTGAGACAGGCCAGCGGCCTGGCTCCCAGCCAGGAGCAAGACCCTGCTGGTGAGTCAGGTGAGGTACGTGGGGGCTGCCTGGCCTCACGCTGGCCTGTCTATGACCTGAGACTACCAGAGGCACCATGTGCCAGATCCCAAGACAGAGACCCGAATTCTTCCCAGGAAGTTACAGGAACCTGGGTCTGAGCCTTCATGACATGCTGGACACTGACTGTGCCTGAGGTGAAAGGTGAAGGGTAAAGGTCAAAGGTTGGGACCACGCAGCTGGTCCACACATGAAGGCACACACATACTTCTTGCTCATGTCCAAAGACGGGCTCTAAAAGCAAACTTCCCACTGGTCTTCCCATGGAGAGAGGTGTGGCCGCCAATGGAAAGGATGTGGCTAGAGGGAACAGGCTTGCATTTATTTTCTCTTAGTGATAATCTGGCCCAGGTGCACCATTTCAGAAAACCAGGTAGCAAGGCCTCATGTTCTCAGCTGGCACGGACCTAGTGAGGGTGACGATGGCTCCTGAGGTGTCCTAATTTGTGTGTGAGGGTCCGGGCCTTGCTTCAGCAGCTGCGCCCCCTGGCTACAGGGCTGGCCTGGCTTCTATCACTATGTGGTGAGAGGCCCTGTGACAGGGGGGACAGACAAATGATCTAGATGCACTTGCCATGTGTTTTTAAATGCCTACAACTGGAAACAGATCAGGAGATTTAGTCAAAACACGCACAGACAAGAATACCTGACGTGCCTGAGTTAACAGGTAGATGCAAAAAGCAGCCCTAGGATAATGGTAGGGTTTATCCCAATTGCCTGCCCAACACGTAATCCGATGCTGGCATTTCAAGGGCCTCCAAGTGCTGGTCCAGGTAGGTGTGCATTCATGTCACTCACAACCAGGGAAGGAGGTGGAACTCAGTAGGTGTAAGACTAGTCATTCCTATTCTACTGGGGCCACTGTCCTCTGGTGGGAGCAAATCTGTCACCCAGCACATACATGTGCATACAGCAAGAGATGATGTCCCAGAGCCAGGTCTTTGAGGAAAGACAAAGGCAAAAAGAATGTGAAGGTGAAATATAAGGGAAAAAGATATAGCTGGAAGATTATTTTGATTTCTTTTTTTCAGTCCCTCCCCCCCGCCCCAATTCCATGAAAAGAGCAATTCAAAATATAAACTTACATTTATTATTATACATTCAAGTGAAACTTCCCATCGGGGGGCTCAACGTAACTTTAGGCTACATCCAGCAATTTATTACTTTGGTGCCTTTTACTTAACCCAATGGAAGAATTCAGCCCTCTACTTAAAAAAAAAAAAAGAAAACACAGCTTTATAGTCCTAACGGTCACACTTATTCATACACACGCATCAGCACACACACACACACAAATCCACACACCTCTACATAGAAAAATAACGGATAAACATTATCCACCTATTTTATATTGTGTACTGGAAGTTTTATATACATCATTTTTTTTGTTTTGTTTGTCTTGCTTTCATGTCCTTCCCTCCTGTGTGAACTAGTTCTCGGAGGAGCCTGCCCCAGGGAGGCAGAAAAGCCACATTCCTCGTAGGGGAAGAAGGACATAAGCAATTGCCTGCTCCCCTTCCACAGTCCTCCCTGACATACGACCACTTCGACGGCCCTGTGGACCACCTCTGGTAAGCAGCTGCCCCATCTTCTCCTTCCTCTAAGGCGACAGGGAGCTGTCGGCCCACCCTGCCAACACCCAGCAAAAACAATCGTGGTGTGAGGGCCAGGGGATGGAAGCAGGCAGGAAGAGCCCTTTAAAAAGAAAAGATTCTGCAATCACTGCCCACAGCCAGTTCCTTTAGTACGGAGTTCGACTCTCCAGCTTGTGCTTGGTGAGGAAGTACTTGAAAAACTCATAGACGGACCAGGAAATGGCTGTGGACGGCATCTGGTAGAGCACGCGGGCCTGCATGCCTTTGAAGTAGCCAGGCAGGCCATTGAGCTGGTACACCGTCCGGAAGGCATTGGCCATGCCTGACAGCCGGCCACTGATGTTGGCCAGGTTGAGGGCCATGTTCTCCTGAGTATTGAGGAGGGTCTTACAGACGTCCAGCGGGGTGGTGGCAGCTGCGGCCAGGGCCCCGGCCAGCCCACCTGAGATGATGTGGGACTGCGGGTTGTAGCCCCGGTGAGGGTTGACCTGCTCCTGCAGGAACTCGTAGGTGATGAAGTGGATGGACTGGAAGGGAATGTTCATGGTCAGCTGCGTGGTGTAACTCCGGTAGAAGGCCCTCAAGCCCTCGGTCCTCCACACTGTCCGGATGCAGCTGAGGGCCGACCGGTGTGGAGAGTTGTACATCTGCATGCGCTGCTTCACAACTGTCATCGGGGCCGTGGGGCACAACGGGCAGGCAGTCAGGGGCAGTTGGTTGGTTTGGCCCCACCCCGGATTGGAGTGAAATGGGAAGCCAAACCATAAAGAGAAACAAGCAAGTTTAGACATGCTGGTCACAGGTCACAGAGAGCTAGCACACACACAGCCCCAGCCTAAGGCCACCGAGGGCCCGCTCCAGGCAACCCTGACCCCCTGCCAGGAAGGCGGCTACTTCCCAAAGTTTCTCCGGCCCGAATCTTAGATGAGGTGGCTTCTAAACCAGGCCACCACCTCAGGCTAGATTCCCTAATCTGACCCCCAGATCATGGCTGCCTGTGGCATCGCACCTGCCCCTGACCCCTCTGCCTTCCTCTGTCCCAATACGTCTCTTGGATGCATGTCCCATCTTGTCTTCTGTGGTCTGTACCTCTTGACAGTGTCATTAGCTTCTGTGTCACAGTGCTCTGGGAAGAGACACTAGAATTATGCAAGCCCAAGTTCAAGGACAACCTCCAGTGAAGACCTTGGCTTTGTTCATACAGAAGTAACTGGTGGGTCAAAGGACATGAGGCAAATGAGGGCCAACTGTGGTCCCTTCGGCTTAGATTTATGATCAGCCCCACACATCGCCCAAACGAACACATAGAGCGTGCTTTTCTTTACTTTCAAAGAAATAAAACCCTGAAAGCAATATGTCAAGGAGAAGAGTGGGGGAGTTGAACCTCATTTTTTTTTCTCCTTTAAAAAATTAAAACAGAATTCTTGCCTGGTTGATGCGGGTTAACTGGTCACTGACCAGGTCCCTGTATGAATTGCCTCGAACACACAAAAAGTAAAGCCCACTTGCTTATCTGACCCATCAGGTCGCGCAAGGACAGAACAAGTCCCCCCCCCCCCCCCATCTGCTTGGACTTGGGAGGCAACTGAGAGTAAGTAAAACATTTCAATCTTAAAAGACAAAAACAGACACTTATAAGACTGGACTTACAATGTGACCTCGGATTCTCCCTGCTGGCAAGGGGCTATTTTCAGATGGGGGAGAACGGCGGAGGGGGTCCCGCATCTCACAGAAGCTAACAGCTGAAAGCAGGCCCCGGACCAGGTCCCAGAGCACCTTACTACAGACCCAGCCGGCTAAGGACACTAGGACACAGAAAAGGCTGGCAGGGCTCAGGTCTGCACAGCTCAGAACAGTTTTCTAATGCTCCCAACATGCAAAAGGGGAAAATATACATAATGTGAAAGGAGACCGCTAAAACAAATCGGACAAATGTTAACTTACGAAGTAACATGGCGCCTACAAAGGGGCTCACACTTCTCGCGGCTACATTTTCAAATGGTGTGAAATTTTCCATAATAATGTCAAATGTCTTTTTTAAAAGAGAAAATTGAATACAAGCCCTTAGATGGGTTTCCCCTAAATGTGTCTAGGGTTGCTGAAGGTTAACAAGAGCCGGGGGTGGGGGTGGGGGAAATGTGTGTGTATACATGCGTGTGTGCAAAAGAATGGGCAGTAGACCTTGTTAACGTAAGATTCCCTATCGCTATCCCCAGATACTGATTTGATGGGCCCAGGCTGAAACCTAAGAAAGCATTCCTCATGCTCCCAAGAAGCCGATGGCTGCTAGTCCCCGGGTCACATTCTGAATAGCTCCATTTAAGAGAATAGGAATACCCAAAGTTCAAATGCTCATGTCCCTTCTCGAGGGGTCAAGAATTCTCCTGCTTATACTGCCTGGGGGTCAGCAGTCCTCTAGCCAGCCCATCTGTACCCCTCCCCCGACACCTTCTTTCCAGCCCCTTTGACATCATCCCCGGCTGCCATTCCCTGGGACTGTGAAACATTACCTTCTGCTGGATTCATTACTGCATCGTGGAGCAGGGTGGCCATACTCCCAGCTATCCCTGCAAAACAAACTCCAGAAAATTACCCTCCGGGACAGGGCGTTCTGAGGAAGTTCCTGGAACCTAAAATCAGATGGAACTCTGGGCGCAGCCTTCCAAGAAGCCAAATTCACTAGCCAATCTACCCAGATGAGTGTTGACTTAAAACCCTAAGGTGAACATGGAAATACTGGACAAAAACGGGTAACACATTTTCATCTTTGCAGAAACCTCATTTGCTCTCTTGTCTTCAAGCCTAGGCACAGGCTCTCCCTGCTAACAGTGGATGGGACTCAGAAACCATACTTCATGGCTTTTTCCAAGGTCTAGGTTAATTCTCACTGTCCCTCACCTCTTGTCTACAGAGGAACTCGCTCTGCTCTTAGGCTGGGGTAATCAAAGGGAATGGTACCATGCATCTGACTAAGAGGGAGATAATGCCAGAAGAGAAATCTTTAAGAAAATTCCTTAATAAAATCTAGGCATTTTAAAAAAAAACAGGCATGGGAAGACGACATCAGAAAGATCTGCACATGGTAGATGTTCAGGGCTAATGGGCAAAGTTATGACTTGTCTCTGAGATGGCTGACGCCATCGAGATGCCATTAGAGGGTCTCCTCTGACTTCAAAAGCCCGACTCAGGCCTGGAATTTGGCTTTTGGCTTTGGGCTTCCTCCCTCTGCCCAGTAATTAAGATCACCGCTGGAAGGTGGGAGGAATGAGGGACACCAGGATAAGGCCTTAGAAATGCATACACACCCCCTCCTGCCTCCACACGTACTTGTGATTTTCCCCAGAAAGGTCAAAGTGCAACCACAGCACACACCACAGTGATGCAGTAACAGCACCGGGAAGAACTGGGCAGAACTGGGTTCCATCAAACCGCTGTTAAGGGGTTTAGTGCCCAAGGAGCTAAAACCATCACATAGTTTCAGCAAAAGGAGGGCCGTGGACACAGGGATGGCCTCAGAGCGAAGCTCTTTGGGACCATCACAATAAATACAATGGCCAATCATTTTTAAAACGCAAAACAAATGTCTGCAAACCAGCCAGGTGCAGTTATGATTACCAAGGTTTGCTGATGGAAGGGCCACTGTTTGGTTCTGAGCAGAACAAAAAGAGAAGGAAAGAAAGTTGTTGCTGATCATGTCTACCTCTCCGTTGTTGAACAATTAATTCGGTTAAAAATAAGTATACCGTAGACTGCTATCCACAGTTCCATTCCATTCCCAAACAAAAACCAACATAGGCCAAACCCACAGAAGAGGCGAAAAGAACTGCTCAGCTGTGCTCAGTTAAGACGTGTCCACGTTAGAGCTGCCCACCAGACTCAAGCCCCGACCCCGCTCCCCTCAAACAGCAAAAGAAAACTAATTCAGCCCTTGATCGCAGAGAGATGCAACTCAGACAAACGGAAGAGAATGGGGGTGAAATTCTCAAATTCCCAGAAGCTTAAAGCGGGAAAGGTCGTCTGCGCTGGAGCAAATCCTTTGTCAGCCATAAAACTTCTTGACCTTTTAAATCTTAGTTAGATCTTGATGTTGTAGAGACCTGTTGAACCAGTTTTTAAATAGTCTCAAAGAAGCTGTCCAGATAACTTTTGTGTGTGTGTTTGTTTTTGGAATCCAGCATTCAAAAGTTTTGTTCCTAGTCAGGGTTATTTTTTTTTTTCCTAGATCTGATCATTAATGGTTTTTGAATGTTTAAAAAAAAACCAAAATGAAACAAAAACCCACAGAACAATGAAAACCGGAACACCTCTGTCACTGATTTTCCCCAGACTTCAGAAAGTGAAGGAAGGGAATGGGGGAAAAAAGCATGTGTGTGCGTGTGTGTATTTGGGTGTGTGTGCACACACACGACTCTAGAGTTCTTTATTCGTAAGCAAGCGTGGCGAAGCCAAGACGTCAGGCTGCTGGGTCACAGGGAGAAGAACCCTGGGGAAGGATCTGTTGAAGGACAGAACTTTCTAACTCCAGACAAACGCTCTCAAATACCGTTGGCTAGGTGGCTGTTTCCTTGGTGGTGGAAAACGGCACTTAAAGTCCTTTTCATGTTTTCGTAGCAGGCAAAATACATGGCGTGGGCCGGCCCTGCACCCAGCATCATCACGTTGAGACCTCGCAAGGGCCTCCAGAAGCCTTCAGTCTGCATGATTTTCTTGAGGGCTCCGTAGATGCTTGAGTACTGGGCTTTGGGATCCGGGTTCAAACTCTGCATTCGTGTCTGGGGGAAGACGAGAAAACAAGCAAAGAGTGGGTGTTAATGAGGCCAGTAAAGAGGGAAGACCCAGAGAGAGGGAGAGAAAATGCTCATTTTCACAGCTTCAAATACTGCTCGGTGAAGAAAGTACTGATTGGCATCTTCCAAGAGTACTCACTCCTCCCCTCTCCTCCCTCCCTAACAGACACACATCCATGTGGATTCTGTTATAGCCAGCAATGTGGGGAAAGGATGGGAGGCAGGATTTGGAGTGGGAAGACCTGCCCTACCAAGGGCCAGCTGTGTGACTTCTGATGAGTCTCTTAACCTCTCCCGGCCTGAGGATCCTCCCCTAAATAAACAGGGTTTTCATGACCATTGAATGAAGCAATGCATGAGAACACCTTCAACAAACTCACAGACCCAGTCAAATATTAATGTTATTATGACCCTGTGGTTCTCACTCTACTTCTAATGTCTTCTGTGTCCTTGTGATTATCTGCGACCTCTGTGTTCTGAAAGGTCCTGCTCAGTCCCTACCATGAAATCTCCCCAAAATCCTTGAGCCCATGTCCGGTATTTTTGCCGTAGGCATGTTTGCTATATGTATCTTTGCCAGAAGCATTTCCTTTTTCTTTTTAAAGATTTTATTGATTTTTGACAGAGAGAAACAGAGACAGAGAGAGACAGAGAGAAGGGGGAGGGCCCAGAGCAGTCTCCATAGTTGACATTAGTTTTCCACATAGTTTCACTCCACAGGTGGACACAGGGCTGCGCAGGGCAGGAACTGGGCCGGGAGCCTCCCATATAGGTCCCAGCAAGAACTGAACTGGGGCACACCCCAGTTCAGCATGTGGGTCTGCATGGGCCGGGCCCGGGATTCGATCCTCGGTCCTCGGGGCTTCAAATCGAGCGCTTTACGCGCTGAGCCATCCCAGCTTTCCCAACCACAAGCATTGTCACTGCACAAATGTCCATAAGGAAATTTTGCCCTCAAAGATAGTATAATGAAAAATAAAAGAGGCACATTAAAAAGGACACAATGAAATATGAAAAATTCAAAAGACTTTACTGCGAAAAAAGAAACTACATCATCTTTGAAGTCTCTGGTATGACACATTTAGTTGCTTATGTCTCCTCATTTGGCATTGTGCTCTTTCTTTTTCGCTACAATTTTTTCCTCCATGAAGAGCGGTATCAGCTTCCAACTAAAGAATCAAAAATGCTCTTGGAGGCTGTTGTGAAGTAGTAGTGACCTCTTTTATATTTGCCTAGATTGGTACACTTTTGGTGTCGATGGGTAGGAAGGTGAACTGTGGCTCTGAAGGATATGCAAACTGATACGTGATCATTTTCTAGCATTGGGTGCAATCTGGCTTTACACGTGTTACAGCTCTGCAATCTGCTTTATATGTGGTTGTTATCATCACTATTTTAAGACCCCTACATCTACTCAACACTGCATATGACCATTATAAGTGCTAACATTTATATAGTATAAAAATGAGGGTTCCATGAGAACTTCCTCAATGGAGAAATGAAATCAAACTGACAACTAGCTCACATACATGAAGTCTGCCAAATGGAAACCAAACTGCCAGCTAGCTATTTTATCTTTGACCCTGAAATTGCCTTACAGCCAATTGTTGGGCAGCAGACATGTTTGCGGCAAAAACCCCTACAACCCCTCCAGCCCTCCCCTCTGTCATTTCCTCCAAATATGTTTTACATTTTATCTTTACATAGTACTTAAATGTAAGTGGTCTTGTCTTTAATTTCTTCATAGGTATAGTCTTGCCTCCTTGGGCCAGAGCCTCTGTAGTCCTGCAGCACTTTGGCTTCTTCCACCTGCCTGCAGGGAGCACTCTCTCGGGGTTGCGCACCAGGATACAGACAGGGAAAGTTGACAGGGAAACAAGGGAAGTGCGAGATAAGGGGACCATCGAGGGTGCCAAAAGGGAGCTCAGAGGGAGGTCAGGAGTGATGCACCGTTCCGGTCATGGGAGCTTCCTCAGAGGAAAGGCTAAGAGAAGCGGAGGTGGCCAAGGGAGAAGCGAGGCAGAAGAGGCCGAGCCGGAGGGCAGATAATCAGTTCACTCTTTTTCCTTTTCAGCGACTCTGCCTGTACCATGCACAAGAGAGCTGGGCATTTTCTATCTATTGTGGACCAGAGAAGAAAAAATCAGGGATGGGTACAAAACACCCAAGTGTTCATCAATGGATGGACAAGCAAAATGTGGTCCATTCATACACTGGAATATCGTTGAGCCTTAAAAAGGAAGGAAATGCGGACACATGCTGCAACATGGGTGGCCCGCTTAGATATTATGCTAAGTGACAGAAGCCAGACACAAAAGGACGAATCATGTAATGATTCCACTTTTGTGAGAAACCTAGAGGAGTCAAAGTCATAGCAGCAGAAAGTAGAACGGTGGCTTAATGGGGACAGAGTTGGGGTTTCAATAGAGACAGAAGTTAGATTTCTTAAGATGAAGAGTGCTGGTGGTAGCCCAACAATGTGAATGTATATAAAGCCACTGAACGATACACTTAAAAATGTTTAAGATGATGCATTATATTCTGTGTGTTTTACCACAATTAAAAAGAAAAGGTCGGGAAATGAGGGTGGAGACAAGGAAAAAGAAAATAAACAACATAGAATGCATGTAAAGAGGGCAGAGGTTTAAAAGACAACAACAACAACAAACAGAGACAGAGAATTTCACAAACCACCTTTCCTGTCCTGGGTTTCAGTTCCTGTTCCCCGCCTAGCTGCATGGCTCTTCTGTTTCCTTACAGTAAATTCCCACTCTTTGCATGTTAATCCTCTCCTCTGAGGAATTCAGAATGCATGTCAGCATATTACAGCCTCTAGGAAAGTAGTTCTTCAGGAAAGCGGCCTGCTGAACTTGGTTTAACCAGGTACTTCTTAGACGGCTGTCTTTGGCAGTGGAAGCCCTGGCTCATTGAATAACCAGTTCCACCTTGCAGAACACACTTGAGACAACACAGCTGGAGCCAATGATGGGCCCTAGAAGTAGGAAGTGCAATGATCAGCTCCACATGTGAGAAGGACGCACCTCACTTACACCCCCTCGTGGGTAGCCCCTGCGGAGTGACCAGCAGCCTGGAGGACAAGGCCCGGGAAAGGAGGGGGCAGAAGAGCAGAAGGAGCGCTCTGCTGTGTGCGGCATGTCAGCCTGCACCCACCGCATCACTGCTGGCCACTCTCAATGGAGCTGGGTGGAGAAAAGGATGTTGGCCCTGAAACCAGGAGCCCCGGGGCTCTGGCCTGGTTATGCCACTCACTGCGTGACCTGAGCAAGGCCCCTCCGGCTCTAGAGCAGCTATGCTCTAGGAGGGCGCCCCATCAGTGATGAACCGCACATGCCCTGAACTGGCCAGAATAAGGCCCCTCAGGCGCTAGAGCAGTGATGCTCTAGGAGGGCGCTCCATCAATGATGAACCCCACGTGCCCTGAACTGGCCAGAATGGAGTATGGGATCCAGCCCCTGACTCAAAGTCTCCCCTAAGAAGAGAAAACAGGACCAGCCTGCCTTGTTGGCCTGTCCTCCTATTGAGGGGAGGAGGGAGCGGAGAGTGGAAAATACGTGTGCTCTCCCAGGGGAGCTCACAGGATCAGATGACGGGAGCTGAGAGGCCTTTTGCAGTGAGCACATCTAGCTCAGAACCTGCCTTTTCAGACGGGAAACTGGGGCAGAGCAGGGAAAGCCACTTGGCCAAGGTCATAGGGATGAGGAGGCACGGAAGAGAGCACGCTGAGCACGGCAGAGAGGCCTCAGACCCCCTGAGCATCCTGCAGGGCACAGCCACACCCGGCTCAACACCCCAAAGCCCCACTTGGCTACTGTCCTCCCCTCTGACCTGGACAGGGCTGGGGATTCCCAACCCTCCTTTCTCAACTTCTCAAAACAAGAAACAAATAATAATATAAAAAGCTTCCTGTGCTTAAACGTACATGAAGCCCTTAAAGGACCAGGAGAGGATAATGCGAAAGCTGTCCATTCATCCACTGAAAAGCACCGGCCGCGCTCCTATTGAGGCAGGTCGATGGGGAGACTGGGCAGACGTGGGGGCTCCCAGTTCCTGGTGTGAACAAGCAAAGACCACAGCACAATTCCCACCGAGGGACCGGGGCTGTGCTCCAGAAGGCTGGCCAGGAATCTTGGTTCTAGACTTTGTCCCAGCGAAAGGAAAGAAGGTTCAGGCACCTAGAGTGCTACAAAAATGCCAAATAATGTTAGTATTTGCCACCCAGCTCTATTTCAGAATTGGAAATTCAAATTGCTATGTTTAACTCTATCTTATCTGCCAATGGTTGCCAAGTAGCACTGACAGTCACCAAGTCGAACCAGAGTAAAATGTCTAAGTCAGACTTTGGGGCCCACCCCTCGCCCCAACCCATGGTCACAGGCCTCATGCTCAGCCCTCTGGCCGGCAGCTCTCCCATTCCCACATGTGGCCCATGCACAGTGCTGTGTGCCTGCTGCTCTGAGGTCTGCTGATGATGCCCCAGCTCCCACCCACATCCACCCAGGGCAGAGTGCTGGGCCATGGAGCCCGTTTCCACACAGGCCTCCCCTGCGAAGATGCCACCCCTGGATCACTGCAAGGCCAGGAAGAGGCATGTTTGGCACAGTGTTTTGTGGGGAGAGGACTGCCTTCTGGAATGAAGCCATGGACCTCACTGGGGGCTGGGAAAGCCCTGTCTCGTGTTCTAGAATCCTTGGGAAGCACACAAACCACATCAAGGAGAACCACGCGCAGTAAAACTCTCAGCACTCCAAGTTCAAAACAGCCAGCATTGACTCAGGCCCTGTGCCCTTATTACACTTGTGAAGGAGAAGACGGACTCTGCATGGTGCAGACAACCACGGCATGGCCCTTTGAAACCATGTGTAGAAATCATCCCAGAAGAGGTGTGCGGGGACCATCCAGCATCATTCCCGTGCACACAGTAACCAGGCGTGGAGCGATGTTTGGAGGGACTGACCGGGCTACTCACATCAATGCCTCTTCACAAGTTCAAATTCCCCAATCACATCTTTGTACATCTCCCAAACCGGCAAAACTGTGCACTAGAGAATTTATTTGTCACTCTCTTTTTTTAATCAAAAGGAAAACTTGATCCTCTTAAAGTTTAGGAATCAGCAAGAGAATGACTCCTCAAAAGCAGTCCTTGCCCCCCGCTGAAAGCGGGGAGTGCTGGTGGAACGATTACATATCAGAAGCACGTGGCAAAGTGGTGCAGGAGAGTTCCAGGCCTAGACGTTCTGAAAGCCCCTGTCGAGAGCCATGATTTTAGAGCAAGCCAACGTCCAGCTCATGGAAGACCAGGCAGAAAAGCTATACAGAGAAGAGACAGATGGGAGGTGGTGGAAACACGCAGCCAGCTAAATCGTGTCCACAACAATGTCCGTGTCTCCCTCTAGGAGCCCCAGACACCTCTCATTTTCTAGGTCGTCCTCATGTTGGGGGAGGGTAGGAGGAAGTGGCTCACACATGTGAGAACAAACCATCCAGGCCATCTTGTCACTTATGTCCCATGGGGCCCAAAGTCACATTTGCCCTCTAAACAGACCAGCCACACTCCGATGTTCTGTCACCTGCTGCCTCTCAGCTGGGGGGCTGGACTGCAAAAGGGTTCCTGCCACCTGTCATGAGTACTCTCCATACAGAATCCCAAAGCCTTCAGGGCTCAGCAGGGGCAGGCGTGGGGTGGGGGCCTCTGCTGTTTCTGGGGACAATGTGACGAAGTGAAGGGCCTTCATCATGAATTTGGCAGGATGCAAGGCAACCAAAACCAAGTTCCCTGGTGTCCAAGTTAGAAGCCACCACACCAAACCTCACTTTTCCTGGAAACAGGAGACAGTGGGAGGTGCCAGGCCCCAGACCACAGCCAACCAGGGAAGGGCCACACAGGAAGCTCCATTTGAGCTGCACCTAGACACAAGGAAGACACTGCAATCATGAAGGAATGGAGCTGTCATTACACTCCCTTCTTTTTTTTTTTTTTTAACTACGTGCATATGATACGTAGGGCGGGGTGGAGAACCAAAGCGAAGAGGCAGAGGAAGAGAACAACTCAGGCTGAGGGGGGATGTGAACCCGCTGGTAGGTCTGGGAAATGGGAGGGTGTGTGTGGAAGGCATGTGTCCAGGATGCAGAGGTGTGGTATGGGTGGACAGGGAGCCCCGGACTCAGGAGGGCAGGAGAGCATTAGATGATCAATATATCCTTGCTGGGAGAAAGGCAGGTTGGGGCTGGACTATGAGAGGCCCTGAAGAGCTTGCTAAGGCGTTTGGAATTTACTTTATAGTCAAATATGTTCCATGGTTACATGTTGCAAAGGAAGACAGGAGCCATGAAGAGCCATACAGGAAGCAAGACCGAAGGGCTCTCCTGCACCTGGGAGGAGGACGCTGGTCTTTGTCACAGACGTCCTCCCCACAGGTCCTGTAACGTGCTGGCCACTCTCTCCAAAGCTGTGGTGGCCTGCACAGCCACATGCCACTGAGGTCTCTGCCCCACCCTCAGGCAGCAGCTTACCACCCGGCCTATGGTTGAACCATTCCCACATTCCTTTATCCTAGGAGCCAAATGCGGCCAGGCCTTCCCTTCTCTAGACCATTCTACAGCAGAAGGTGGGAAGGATGAAAGGCTCTGTGCCTGGCTCAGGCCCAATATACCCAGGGCACACTCAGTTTGTGGCCCGTCCACAGGATTAAATTATTTCTGCTCTACAGGTGAGCTAATTTCAAGAGTCCAGGGAACCCGTGTTCCATGGGTAGGATTGGTGACCCCACTAGGAGACTGGAGGGCAGGCAGAGCACTGGACTGGAGGGGGAGCCTGAACCATTGGTCATTCCTACCCATCTTGCCTGGTTCTGGCAAGATGAGCAGGGCTGAGGGTGACTGTGTGGCCTTATGCAAACTAACTTGCTTCTCTGGGCCCCAATGCCTATTATTCACAAAATAGTTATAATAAACCAGTTATATTTGCAGCTGACTCTCCCCATTTTTAAACAAGAAAACTGAGGCAGCGGGGATAAGCAACTTGCCCCAAGAGTTCAGACAGGATTGGAAGCCAGATGTTTGGCTCCACAAGGCGACATAACCTCTCACAAAAGAGTGGACTGGCAGGGACCATAAGTGACCTCTAGTCTCCTCTACAACCCTAAGTCACACGCATACCATCCCCTGACTATGTCAAGCTCACCTAAATCCTTGCTGGTTAAGTTCACACAGCTCCTGAGGGAGTCCGTTTACATCCAGCCTGCAAGCAGTGTGTACTTATACCCAGTCACAACCTAGTCTCATGAAGGTCCCTGGTCATTGGGAAATAGTCAGTAGCTGCCTCGTGGTCACTGGTCCTGAACAACAAGAGTGGCTAGTTCAATATGAACCCATTCTCTCTCCTCAGAAAGAATTTGAACCGTTCGCCCACCCACACTGAAACCATTTGCCCATAGACAAAAGCCTGGCACTCCATTGGTATTCAAAAGCTAAGACTACATATTTCAACAGTCAGACTGTTTTCAAGTCACCAGGCCTCCCAAGGGCCTCCCTGACTCAGCAGCCTGTCCATGTCATTGGCTTATAAACACCGCGCCTACAAGTAAGGACAAGATGCCAGACAGAAGTGGAGAAACACCTCCTTCTCAAATGCATTTTATTTTCCTGGTCTATAGGTAAGCTCGCTAAAGTATCATAACACCATTGGGAGGAACAAACATAATACAAGAGTCCACACAGAAGCACCCCAGAGGCACAGGAAGCACCAGAATACCTACTGTGTGCAGGAGCAGAATAGAATGCAGGCACTGAAAGCATGTTCTAAGATTCTCCACATCATCATGGCTCTGATCCCTGCTCCTTACTTCAGCTGCAGCAGCTCTACCAGCACCTTACACGGTGGGGCTCCCTATGGGCTTCTGTTTGATTTCAGACTTCTGCCATCTGTCTAAACCCCCTCATCCCAAGTTTGCTAGGCTAGTTAGGAAACAGTTACGTGACTTGCCCGAGCTCCCAGAGCCAGGATCCTTGAGCGCGCCAACTCCCAGACCCCATCCACCTGATAATCCTTTAACTATATTCTGCTAAAAAATCCCAACCACAAAACCTCAAAGAAATCTTGTTCAACCACCTACCTGCCCGGCAATGTTCAGATAGTCCCTGGGCTTTTAACAAACTATTCGTTGAGTTTCTACTCCATGCCAGATGCCAGTAATAGGATCTGCAGACACCAAGATGCTCCCTGTTCTCCAAGACCTAACAGCCGAAATCCTACTCTATCTTTTCAATGTATGCACTTGAGGGTAGTTGCTAAATTTCTCTAAACTTCAGCTCCCTCATCTGTAAAAGCTCCTGTCTCAAAAGGGGCTAATACACAGCTGTTGCTTTAAAAAATAAAACAAAAACAAACAAGCAAAACAAAACCCAGCAAATTCCTAGGGAAATGTCATGTTTATTCCAATTCCTTCATAAAACCCCAGTTCCTTCAGGATTCGCTGTGGTTGGGAGCCATCACTGCACACTGAGACCGGAACACCCGCATCAGTCAGGACTGCCCAAGCAGCCTTGCAATCCGCTGCCCTTCGTAACAGAAGAGAAACTGAGGCCCAGAAAAGTGAGGGGACTTGCCCACAGTGCCCTATCAGGGGCTCTGTCCCTCCCACCCACTCCCATGTTCACCGTTCTTCCCTCACCATTTCTAAATGAATGGACCCAGCTGCTTACACTAATCCTGGTTATGTAACAAAGGAAACTTGGATAGCGAGAGCGGTCGGCGGAAAAAAATCACTAGTGTCTGCTTACACCGGCGCAAAGGGGCCAAGACGACAGTGCAACAGGAAGCTCCCTCACCTGGCTATGCAGAGCCAAGGGCAGCTCTGGAGACCTTCACCTGGAGCTCAAGTCTGAGGCTAGGATGGGGACCTGAAGTACCAAGGCTCCCTGGCAATGCTGACCGGCATCCATTCCCCCAAGGTCGCTGCTGTGGGAAAGGCCCTCCCCGCTGCTCAAGAACTCGCTAGCCTCTGAACTATAGGAATCGGCCAGATGGGGCCAAGCTGAGCTACAGGACTGGGCAGGAGGAGCCCTCAGAGGGTTCTGCTCCCTCTCCCACGCCCCACAGTAACCCAGTAGGACTTGGGCCCCACCTGTGGGTGATCTGGGGGATCAATCCACGTGACACTTGTAGGACACATGTTTTCACCAAGTGTGTCTCACCTTCCCAAGGCAAGTGATCCCCTCAAACATGTACCTCACTGTAAGCATGACAAACGAAGAGCCCTGTTCCAAGAGTCAGAAGACCCATACTCCCGTCAGCTCTGTCCCCGAATCCCCAAGGAACTCCCACCAATCCATTCATCCGGCTGGACACCAGCATGGACTGCCACCAGCAGGTAAACCCAAGACAGTGGGCGAGTTCTTCTGTTTTGTTCACCCGTCTCCAGTAATTGTAAATATTGTTGAATGAATAAATGGAGTTAACAGATTATCTCTAACCGATTGACTTTAGATGGTCTCTAACAATCTAAATCTGTGAAATCAGTAAAGAATCCCTCAAGAAACAAATGTGTATGGCTGTGTTTTATTTGGGGGTACATCAGCTTTTAAACACTTGTATAGAAAGAACTCCAGGAGAAATCGGAACCCTTGTGCACTGCTGGCGGGAATGTAAAATGGTACAACCCCTATGGAAAACAGTATAACAGTTCCTACCAAAATGACACACAG
Organism: Craseonycteris thonglongyai; assembly: GCA_004027555.1. Classification (NCBI taxonomy): domain Eukaryota; kingdom Metazoa; phylum Chordata; class Mammalia; order Chiroptera; family Craseonycteridae; genus Craseonycteris; species Craseonycteris thonglongyai. Next base: position 42,419 of record PVKE010005045.1, on the reverse strand, counting down.
AACTACCCTATTTTCCAGCAATTCCACTTCTGGGTACATAACCAAAAGAACTGAAAGGAAAGACTCAAAGAGATATTTGTACACCCATGTTCACAGCAGCATAATTCACAACAGACAAGAGGTAGGGGAAGCCGGGATGGCTCAGTGGGTTAGGCGCTCACTTTGCAGCGCCGGGGACTGGGAATCAAATCCCGGCCCCGGCCCGTGCGGTACCATATGCTGAACTGGGAGCTCCCCCAGTTCAGTTCTCTCTCTGTCTCTGTATCTCTCTCTCTCTGTCAAAAATAAAAATAAATAAATAAAAATATATTTAAAGAGGTAGAGGCAACCCTAGTGACCATCCATGGGTGAATGAATAAAAAGTGGTATGTATGTACAATGGAATATTATTCAGCCTGAAAAAGGAAACTAATACACGCTACAACATGGATAAGCCTTGAGGAGGACACTATGCAACAAGACAGACCTTATCCAAAAGGACAAATACTGTGTAAGTCCACTTGTATGAGGCACCTAGAATAGTCCAATTCAGAGAGACAGAAAGTAGAATGGTGGTTGCCAGGGACTTCAGGGATGGGGAGAAATGGGGAATTGTTGTTTAATGGCTTTACAATTTCAATGTGAAAAGACAAAAAAGTTCTGGAGACAAGAAATTTTATGTTATGTTTATTTTACCAGACTGTTTTAAAAATCCTAAAACTTATCAACAGCTCACTCCATATGCATTTCATAGTCCAAAATTCTATCACAATCAAATGATTCCCTCCGCTTCCTTTATCACCTGGAATCGCAGACTTTGTTTGCCTGTTTTGGGTGAAGACAGCCAGAGGTCCCAAATGCCACAGCGTGACCCTCAGGGCACAGCAGTATTCCTGGCTCCAGAGCCTGCTATGGAAGGAAGTGCCTAGGTCACCCCAGGGGCTCTTGGTCAGAAGGCAACGCTTTCATGGAAGGCAGAAAATGCTTAAGATGCAGAGTTTGAATCCTCATCCTTTCCCCCAGGCTAGCCCCTGGCCCTGATGCTGCACATTGGCCTGTACCACCCCAAATGACATTTTCCCCAGGAATCCATACCCCAACTGCTCAGGCATGGAGGCAGGGCAGAAAAGCAGCCCACTATTTGTATGCGAGAGACTGGGGAACGATGCTGGTGGTGCCAAGCCACTGCCTTGCCACCAGAGCCAGGGAGTGGAGGGCCCCTGAGTGCTGGGGGTGACAGTGCTCCTGGAAGCCACCCGGGACAGGCCCAGAGAGCCAGGCACCTCAGACGACTCAGGCACAGTTCTCAAGTCAAGTGTAGTCCTGTCAGCCCTGGCAAGACAGGCTTCCACACCCTTCACAGTGGCCACACCTTCTAAAGCATGCTTGCTCCACTATTTGCCCATTATCCACTGAAAAAATAAGACTTTTCAAAGCAGCCCTGTCGGCAGCCTTCTCCTGCTCGTTCCTCTGCTTGTAATTATATCAGGTGACCTGTCTGCTGGCCTGTCGCCCATTAAAGTCTGAGAAACTCAAAGGAAAGGACGGCCTCACCCATTTGTGGTCTCAGCAACCCAGCACTGCGCTTTCACTAAAAGAGACACTCCACCGTTTGTCAAGGACTCAGAGATGCACTAACTTTCACCCACTGTCATATACAAAGTAGGCTCTTGAAGTCCCACCCCAAACAGCCAATAGCCTGATGCAGATCTGTGTTCCAAAGTGTGGTGCACCTCACCATTTTCTGGTGTCTACCAGCCAGGGTAACAACCAGAGACAGAAGCCCCATCAGAACCAGCTCCAGAGTCCAGAGAACGCGAGAGGTCTAAGCAGGTGTTCAGGGTAAATTCCCCAGATGTTCGCGAAGCCAAATGACCCAGCTATCATCACAATGTTGGATGATTTACATGTAGGCAGGGCCAGGTCACAGCTGGAGGGGACAGTCTCCTGCTTTTTTCACACACCTTGCATACCAGATAATAACAGGGAAAGATGATAAAATACCAGAAACACCAGGCTTGATGTTCTCAGAGCTGTAGAGAGACACCAAAGGGAACATTCTCAAGATTCATGTTTCAGTCTCCAGAATTCACCTGCATGAACAAATATTTGCAGATACAGATTACTTCATGAGCTTCTTAGGGAGTCATGGTTAAGTTTTACTGGGTGCCTGAAAGGAGTGGCAGGAATCCTCCATCCTGGGTGAGATTTCATGCTGACTCAAACCCTCGTCTTGGAAACAAGAGCTCGGGTATATGATTTAAACCGTGGCTGTCTGACGAGAGGTTTCCAGGAGGGAGAGAGGAGATTGGTGCCGGCGACGGGTGTCAGTGGCCCGACTGCCGGAGCCTCAAGGTGGTAAAACAACAGGGACGTTCTACCAAAAAGGTTCTCCCTACGCCAAGTGTCGGTGTATTGTTAGGGGTGCAGGGATGAGCACAGGGTCCTTGTCTTCAAGGAGTTTCCAGTCTAGTAGGGGACGGAAAGAGGAAACCAAAGTCATACACGTAAAAAGTTACAAGCTTTGGGTGCTGTGAGAGCGCAAAGGATTTAGATTTGGGGAGTGGTCCTGGAAGTGGCTTTGAAGTGGAGGCCTGCAGGCTAGGAGGAGTTAAGCAGGCGAAGCATGGGAGAAAGGGTCTCCTTGGAGACACAGGTAGTGGCAGGTGGGGTGGGGACAGAGGCCCTGAGAAGGCTGGGTCTCTGGCAGCCTATGGAGTACCAGGAGGTGAGCCTGGACAGAGGCGTAAGGACACAGAGTAAGCCCATGCCAAGCCCTGAAAACCATGGCACCGAGGGGCCATTTTTATCCTTCAAGATGTGTGTGTTTCATCTGTCCAGTCCTGCCTGCCTGCCTTGGATTTGCTAACTGAAAAGGAATAAAGGCAAGAAACGGGGTAGATGAAACAAGAAGTTTCTTACCGTGATATCTAAAGGGAGCACAAACCATGGGATCAAAGGTGCTCCTGTCACCATGATGGGAGAAGCTGCTGCAAGTCTTCCCCCATCCACCCACCCACCCCTCCCCCCCCAGCTCCTCCAAAGTGCTCTGCCTGCCTAGGCTAACTCCATCCTCGCTGCCAGCAACCCTGCCAGCTGACCCCTCTGGATGACTCAGCTTCCTGGTAGTGAACTTGTAAAAGGTCCCCGTCAGGAAGGAGTCAGAGCTATAAACAGGGCTTTCCAGAGCATCTGCTGCTACACGGCTCCCCTTGATTCCAGGGTGCGGCTGCGGCCATTCAGCATTTTTGGAATTGCCTGAATGAATGGTTTGCAGTCTTTAAGTGTTGTAGTTGGAGGTTTCAAGCAAATTAAATAAGCTGCAATTTCTAGGCAGGCACTCTGAGGTGCAGGGACCCCACATGGTCTACTGGCAGCGGGGTCCTCCCCTGGCTTCTTAGCCCCCAGGAGAATTCCAAGCAGGAATCTTCCTCACTGCCTACTCCTCAAAAAAAAAAAAAAAAAAAAAAGTGCTTCTAAGGCTATACATTCAAAGTTAAAAGAAGGTGCCCAAAAGTTATACAGCCCCACGGGGAAATAAGGAGTGGAGGTTTTAGAACTGGAAGCTTCCTCAGAGACCATTTTGTTTGAGTTCAATCTCTCCACTCTACAGATGAAGAAACCAAGACTCAGACAAGTAAGAGTATTTTTCCGTCACTCAGTTGGTGGGCTTCTGGTCATCTTAAGTAAGGTGACCAGATTTTAACATTGGTAAAGCGGGACACCATTGACCGGGGGGAGGGGGTTCTTGATTAAAAATTGGGTCTATCTCCCGCCGTTCCCTAGCTTGTCATGCATTCTTTCCAAAAATCGGGACTTTTCTAAAACGCCGCGGGACGCGGGACAAATTGTTAAAAATCGGGACTGTCCTGCCCAAAGCGGGACGTCTGGTCACCTTAATCTTAAGCTAACTACAGTTCATCCCAAAATGCAAACACAAATGTTACATGTGGGTGTACACAGAACGAATCAGCTTTTGCCTTGCTTCTCCACAGTTCGTTCCCCGCCCTCCTCACTCAAGAATGCCCCGCGTGGCCAGTTTCGGGTTGACAAAGCTTCTCCCCCTCCCTTCAACTCTGGCTGCTCGCAAATCAGGTACGTATCTCTGTTTTCGGTTTAAAGTAGCTTCCAGTAGAAGCCCAGCTCTGTGGCAGCTTTCAGTGTTTAGGGTCTGACAGAGAATTTCAGATAGTTTCTTAGGACTGGATTATCAGAAGACACAAAGGGCCCTTAGAAGAAACACTCAACAGAAGTTTAAAACAAATTCTTTCCCACATTCAGTGGGAGCATCACTGGTGGGCCCATTCCTGTGGAGGGAACAGCGACAAGTCCAAGGATACATGGAACCTGCTGGCACCTAAAATTGTACCAATTCGCACCCATCACGACAAACTGTAGTTTCAACTCCTTCCAAAACTTGAAAGATTTTTATTTTTTTGGAAGCAAAGAAGGAGCTAAGACTCATTCCAACTTGTCAATATATTCCTTATTGTTATTACATTGTTTTTACAATAAAAAAAGTCATTTCTGAAGCTGATATTCTTGAAGCTCAACGGGTTAACTATAAATCTTCAGGCATTTTTGAAGTTAAGTTCATTTAATGTGTCGTTGCCCTTTTTGGCCTGCACAATAAATACATGCCCACTAATCCAGTGGTTGTCTGAGAAGTCAAGATTCAAGAAAAAAAAAAGTTACTACAATTACACTAAAAGAGAGCTCTCTCATCTCATATGCACTTTGTTTTTAATCCTTTCGCCAACAACCCCTCTCTCCTGACATTTTCTGTGATGTAACTTCAACCAAATCCAGCGTTTGCTTGTCTCCCGACTAGGCTGACCAGACATCCCGTTTTAAACGGGACAGAAAACAATGGTACTGTCCCATTTAAAATGGGATGTCTGGTCAGCCTAATAATCATGACTGTTTTGTCTGGGTAACAGCTCAGCACTGTAATAGCTCAGCACTGTAACAGCACCGAAAAAGGCCCACACAAGTCCTCCTTGAAAACACCCAGCAAACAGATTTAGTAACAATGACCTTCCATGCCAGGGGAAGCCGCCAACACAGAAATAGAGGGCTGGCCTTAGGGTCAGCTGGCTCTTGCCCATGTCACCAGACTGGACTCAGTTTCCAGAAGCTGAGAGATCTGAGATTGTCTGTCTAAACCCCGGACTGTACAGATGCCAGGAGAAAAGTCCTCAAGAGCCCAAGTTCAGGCCCTTTATCAAAATCCCTCGAGGCTGGTGGATCAGCCCAAGGAACTGAACCCTCTGCATTTTATAGGAGGCTCCACTGGAGAGAGAAAAGCTAAAAAGAAAGAGAGGGCAGAAAAAATATAAAAAGATCGGCTATACAGCTGTCTCTAAAGCAACAAGAGGAAAGCCGGGATGGCTCAGTGGATTAAGCGCTCACTTTGCAGCCCTGGGGACCGAGGATTGACTCCCGGGCCCAGCCCATATGGACCCACATGCTGAACTGGGGAGTGCTTCCCATGCGGGAGGCCCCCAGTTCGGTTCTTGCCAAGGTGAGCCTCCCATTTGAGAGGCCCCCAGTTCAACCCTCAGCTCAAGGAGGCGTGTCTCCCATGAGGGAGGCCCCCAGCCTAGTTCCTGCCCTGTGTGGCCTTGCCCACCTGTCTGGAACAAAACCATATCAAAAACTGATGATGTACAACTATGGAGATTACTCTGGGCCCTCCCCCTTCTCTCTGTCTCTCTTTGTCAAAAACAATAAAATAAATCTTAAAAAAAGAAGCAATAAGCAATGACATAGGAATCTGAGTGTCAAGCACAGGTCCCAGGGCTCTGGGCTCCAGATCCATTTCTATCCTTCAGAAAGCACAGTGTTCACCTACACTGCCTGTCAAATCTCTCCTCAAACCATGACCTGGGCTGGGAAAGGTCACTCAGGCAAACCCTAACCCTCCACAAATCACATGGCTATATTTTATTTTTTAGCCACTGGTCTGGCTGCTGCTCCAGCTAGCATGTGCCACTAACACTAGCCATTAATTAAGAACCAGTAATAACAGAAAGGCCTTTGACGTAACAGCTTGCCTCCCTTCCTCCTGGGTTCCGCCCTCCTCAGGTCTTTGGCTCTGCACTGACAGTTCCCACCCAGGGTAGGCTTCCCTGGAAGCCACCAGGTAGATTTTTGGTGGCCAAACAGGGCATGAAAATTTCAGAACAGGGGGGAAAGGGAGGAAGGAGAAGGAGAAGAAGAAATATTCCAACGGTGGGGTGAGAACCTTCCTGGAGGTCTTAGCATGGTGACCCCAAACCACAGAAACTTTCTCAGCTGAGTCTGTAGTCAGAAAGCTCAGAGCAGAGCCACAAAGTCAGAGTGTCGGGGGTGTGCAGGTATCCTGACGATGGCCAGGCACCTTGGGGACAGGCTGTGACATTCCCAAGGACAGAGAATTGTACAGCTTTGTACGAACATCTATGTCTCCTTTGGTCTATCTAGATATACGAGGGCTGTCCAGACAGCCCTCATACACAGTGATAGTGTTTCCTTGAGGAGCCCTTTCTGGACGCCTCCCGATGAGGTTCAGGTTCCCTGAGGTCAGGCTCATCAGCCCTCACAGGAAGGTTCCATCTATGTGTCTGTCTTCCCTGCCAGACAGGACCACAGTGGGGAGAGACCTCAGAGGTGTCAGCCTCCCAGCTCCCGAGTGCCCCGTACACATGGTCACACCCCATTTAACTCCACTCCTTGATTAACTGAGGCATTCAATGAAGACCAGCGGATGAAGCTGCAGGTTTGCAAATACCTTTCAACTCTGCCTCTGGAGAGGTGTTTCTAGTAATCAGGCTAACGCAAGCCAACATCTAGCAAAAGAGTGGCGGAGACAGTGACTAAGGAAAGACTGTCTTGATCCTTCAGTAAAAACATACCCGGGATCACCCGCCACCTTCTCAGAGACATGGGCATCCTTTCTTTTTTGAAAGGCTTCCCCACCTCTCCAGTATGATGTCTTGGATCTGATTACCATGCAACCACCCCACTCCTTTAACCCAGGCTTCTCAACGGTCCTGGGTTCCCCTGACAGCACCCTTTATGTCCTGCGTCACCCGTGGAACACAGGCAGTGCTAGCGCATGTGGGGCCCCGGCGAGCTTCCCACAGGCTGCCGCGCCCACCCTGCACCTCTGTGCCCGGGCCAAGGCCAGGCACTCACAAATCCCTCTATAGGAGTGGCACGAGGGACCCTGAGACAAAGGCATCTGTGTCCTACCTCCTCCCCCTCTCACTTTCCTATGTTAGCAAACAAGAAAACAAAGATGGGAGGGACCAAAAGGAGAGAGTCCCCAGCCTCTTCTGCCTGGTACTCAAAAGGGGCAGACTCATTTATTCAAAGGCAGAAGTAAGCGTATAAAATGATAACCATACAGCGATGACTGGGCCCTCACTGCCCTGGGCACAGGGCTGTCCCCCTGACAGCGGCCTATTCCTTCACCAACCTCCATGACAGTGTTGAGACACAGCTCCTCTCCTCCCGGGTCCCACATTATCCATCTAAGCTATGCTGGCAGTCTGACTGGCTCTTGCTCATTACCCAGCTAAAGAGCGGGAGGCTGCCGGCCACCCTGGCCTTTACCCAACAGATGGGAGATGTTGTGCAATGAGAGAGGTTAAGTGTCCAAGGCCACACAGCTGCAGCGAATCCTCCGCTCCCTGGAACAAGAGCCTGGTTTTTCCATTCTGATGAGCTAACCGCACCTCTTCAACAGGATCCAGTTTGATCATCAATACCACGACCTGGCACCTGCAGAGAGCTTTATTCTTTTTGAGTTGCACTCACTGCAAACCTGGCTGCATTTTCCCCCCTGGGTGCTGTAAGTGGACCTGAAAGGTGGGCCAGACCTGCACTGTCATGCTTCCCTATTTAAGATTAGAAAACTGCAGCCCTCGCAGACCAACGAACTCTGATAGAGCACTCTTCCCACCAGGCCATTTTTATGCAGTGATTTAGAAAGGAACACTCAGGCCAGCTCAAACTCAAATCACTATTTCATCAGGGAGTCCAATTTCGGCTTCCTGATGAAAAGAGGAGGTGCCACAGCAGCTACAATTTGCTCCAGAGAGAGAAGTCAGACAGAGCCAAAACTATCCTGTGGTAGTAACCATTTGTCATCAACCCCTTACCCTCCATACTGTAACAGTTGACTAAGGAACTCCTACCTGTACCTTAGAGCCCCAAGTTCCATGCCCTACTTAAGATTTCCTGCTGGCACTCCTTTGATTCCAGTTCCTCCCTTCCAAGAATGTAGCTGGGGCCCCATCATCTCCTCTCTCAGAACCCAGCTCAAGGGTTCTGACACCATTACTATCTGAGTCTGCATCCCAGCACCTCGCTTGCTTGCTCACCTGATTCACCCTCTTGATTTTCCCCCTTCAGCTCTGGTGTAGCAGAAAGAGGCCCACGTTCCAGGCTGTGTTATTTTTCTGAACCTCAATTTTCTCTTCTGTAGAATGAGAAACAGCACACGCCTTTTCCCACCTTCAGGGGAGAGCTAAGAGGATCAAATGAGAGGCTATAGGATGAAACAATACAAAAATACTGCCACATATAATTGCAACAGCAACATACAAGCATAACCAGCCATGCAAGTAACAATGCTTACACAAATGATAATAGGAACTAATATGAATCGAGTGCTTACCATATACCTGACACTATTATTACGGTAACACTGTATGTGTGCCATAATTAATTCTCATAGCCATACTTGGGAGGCGGGGGGGGAACCTGTGACTAGCCCCATTTTACAGATGAGAAACACGAGGCACAGAGAGGCTTCAGTAACTTGACCAGGCATCACCCGGGCAAGCCGGCCCTAGCACCTGGGCCGCTAACCTGAACTGCTCTATTCTTCATCGTTAAGCATGTTGTCTCTGATACGATCTGTCATTAGCTGGGCACGTGAAGGTTTACCAAAGCCACCCACAAACATGATCCCACCTGGGCTTCTTAACAGTTTCATCAAGTAGGTAATATTCTTCGAGAAGACTAATATTAGTCTACTAAACATGGAGACATCAGCCCAGAGAAGTAACTTCCCCAAGGTTTCAAAGCTGGTGAATGCTGGGACCACGGCTTAAATTCATGGAGCCTGCACCCCACCCCAGTCCATACCAGCACAAATCTGACACCTGCACACCCCTCCCCGGGCCCTGCCCACAGCAACATCTCCAGTGTAGCCTTTATGGTCGTGCCAGGGAACCATGAGAGACCATCGGGTCAGGGGCTTTTGCCAGCCACACCTCAGGGTACCAAGGCTTTCTGAGTCTCTCACTGGATGTGGCCTAGGGATCCAGAGGCTGGTGGCCACCGAGGAAGTCCTCGCAGTGACATGAAGCTGCAGCCCCCAATTGGACGCAGGATGGCCAGACATGTCTTAAACCTGTGACACAACAAGGGCTTCCACAAGCTGTGCTGGGTTTCTCTGTCAATGGGTTTTGTTTTCTCTTCAGAGAGAGAGCATGCATGTAAAACCGTAGCACCTCGTAGTGACCAGACAACGCACAGCCCTTCCCGACTGTCTGGGATTACTGGGCGGGTGGGGGATGTTTTCAAAGGTGCCTTTGGTGCCAATTTTGGCTTCTGAGTGACTAATAGCCTCAGGAGTGAGGAAGTGGGGGGGGGGCAGGGGTGCACAACTGAGGGACACTGTCTTCTACAGGGGAAGGAGCCAACTCAAGATGCCTAGCACAGAAGCCCAGAGCAGTGCTCCCAGCAGGTGGACCTTTAAGAAGGCAGCCCGAGCACCCCAAAGTCCAGGCACCCCAGACCTTGTGCCGCTTTGAAAGTAAATACCAAGTTGGGCCATTTTCTCTTCAGAAGGACCCAGTCCTGTCGCCTAAGCTCAGGGTCTAATTATAGGGCGCATGCTCTGGGAACAGGGGCCAGGACTTATTTTTGTTGCCCAGTGTCTAGCACAGAGCCTGGCAGGAAGGTCATTCACTAGGGGTGGAATAAATGGAATGGGTGGCCAGGTCAATTCGGAGTCTCATCAGGATACAACTACTGTGGCTAGTGGGTCCTACTGCAAAAAAAAAGACAAAGAAAAGGGCAGAGAAAGTCTTTTGTGTGGCCAAGACACATTATGGAATCAATAAAATCACAACAGAAAACAAAATAAAAGTGAACATTTGTTTAATCGCAGCTTTAAAAGCATCCCCCCCCCCCCCACACACACACACACCTCTTTAAAACAACGGTGTCTTTATTCCTTTAACTGCCATGCATGGAATACCTTCTGTGTCTCACTCTGGTGGACCTGACACAGCAGGGAGGGTCTGGGTCTCTGTGTACGCCACACAAGGTAGTGCAGGATTTATCCTGAAGGCAACAGGGTCAGCGAGGGGAGTGTTAGGTGGGGAGACAGCACCCGCTATGGACTGCAGGCACGGGGCTGCTCCTCAGGCCCTCCTCGCAGGTTCTGCTATACCTGGGGAAGGGGCTGAAGGTTCCACTCCAATTGGCTAACCTCCACCCCTTAACAGGATCCCGGCTGGATAACCAACACCGTGACATGGCACATGTCGAGAGCCTTGCCATTTTTAGTTGGTAAACAGGCTGTTTGCTGCAAACCTGGCTGTACTTGCCTCCCAGATGCACTAAGAGGACTGACAGGTGGGCAGCATGGGCCTTGTTCACTTGTCTCTATTCAAGATGTGGCACCTGGAGTCGGCCAGGACGACGCCGGAGGCCCCGAGGCCGGCCACTCTGAGTGACATGCGGTGGTACCTCAGTCCACAAGTGCTGCACTGGGTGACTGTTTCTGGCAGTGGGAATGCAGCAGCGAACAACAGAGCAGAAAGCTCCCGCCCACTGGGCGCTGACATGCAAACGAGGGGAGACTGCCCATCAGCAATATGCACAATGTTATAAGCACAGACCAAATATATAAGTAGTACATAGAAGCAAAAGGTATTGTGTGTGAGAAGGTAATGCAGGCTGTGGAGAGAAACAATGCAGGGCCAGGCTACAGGGAAGCGTAGGCGAGAGGAGGGGATCTGTGACTCGGGTGGTCTGGTCAGGTAAGCCGTCCACAAAAAGGAGTGGGCTGAGTCCCCTGAACCAAGGCAGTCCTGGGGACAGGGAGAAGACGACAAACTCAAGAGATGTTACAGAGGCCGGAATGGCCAGGTCGCTAAAGCACGTGGAGAGAAGGGGAAGGCATGGGTCACAGAAAAGCTGAAGATGACCACCGTGTTTCTGAGAGACAGGCCCCCAGGCCATAGCATGGGCTGGGGGGGAGGTCAGGGTGTCCACCCCGGACACGCCAAAGCCAAGGAGCCCGTGAGGCAGCCAAGTGGACATGTCTGTGAGGCAACTGGATACCCAGCTCCTGGAGAGACTGGACCACAGACACCGATCTGCGGGTTATCAGGGCCCAGGCGAAAACTGAGATGTGTGTCCTGGGGGAAGAAAAGAAGGCATTCTGAGGAAGACCATGAGGCTTCAAAGGAACCCAGAAGGGGGACAGAGAGAGCTGTGAGGTCCCGGAGCACCCCTCATGGAGGTGTCCTCGGCAGCAGTGGGGTCAACAGCAACAGAGGAGCCAGGAGAACAGCAACCGAGTTCAGCAAGGAGGTGACAAGCAGCCTCCGTGAGGTTTCAGTGGTGTGGTGGGTACAAAAGCCAGAGGCCTGCAGGGTGACAGGTGAGGGAAGACAGGCCAAGTGTCAATGGTCTTTTCATAACACCTGTTATTTCAAGGAGAAAAAAATAAAGCACAGCAACAAAAGTTTGTCTGTTTCCATGAAGAAGGAAGTTGGTACTTGGGACACATGGGGGCTCCAGGTAAGGTATCTGTAGTTTGTTCATTTTAGATGAGGCAGGCCTGGACCTGGACAAGTGATTTTAAGAAGGAATTGATGGGGGTGGGGGGCTAACGATACTGGAACTAGGTTACTCAAGAGAGAGGCGACCAAAATAACTAGCCCCAGGGCCATTTATCAAGAACGCACGCGCCAGGCACTGCAGCGAGAACTCTGCATAGGCTGGCTCATTTAATTCTTCCAACAACCCTGTAAGGGAGGTGTTTATATTAATGTCCCCAATTTGCACACAAGGGAATAGAGCTCAGAGAGTTCAAGCAGTGTGTCCCAGGTGTGGAGCCAGGACCCAACACCAGGTGTGAGGGTGGTTCCCACACATCGCCCTTCGCTGCCCTGGCTTAGTGGCCCAAGAGGAAGAAGGGACCTTCTTACCTCATGTAGGAGGAAGGGTGGGGGCTGGAGGGTGAATTGGAAGGACAGTGACAGGAAGATGAGCCGGGTCCTGGTTCCTCTATGAACTAGTACACGTGCTGCCGCAGCAAGCACGCTCTATGAACTCGGAAGCAAGATGCCACACAGGCCGAAGGTCTGTCCAGGATCAGGAACTGGGCAAGCCGATGTCAGAAGAACCAAAGGCAGATATTGAGGGTCTGGGGGCAGCATGATGGGCCACAGTGTCAGGCCAGATGAGGACAACAGGAGTGGAGTGAGAAGGGGAATGGAGAGGCAGAGATGGGGCACCGTGTGACCGTGAGAGACGGTGGCCAGGCTACGAGATGCCTGAATTGAAGATTTCAGAAGCAGGAAGGTGCTGGGTTGGGAAAAGGCCCCATAAAATAAAGGCCATCAACCGGAGGGGCCTAAAAAACAGAGGAATTTGACAGTGAGTCAGGTGGTGACTGAGAGGGGACGTTCTGAGAGTGACGGCAGGATTTATGGAGAAGCAGTCTGTGAACCGACAGCAAAGTCGGAAGGCAATGAGGGAAAGAGCCTCCAGCCATGGTGATGACGATGGAGGTGGGAGAGGACACCTTCAGAGCGCTCACTACACAACAGGCACTGCTCAGTGCACTAAGGACTGAACCTTCACGGCTACTCTGTGACAGCAGAACCATCTTTCCCCCATTTTCCAGATGGCGAAGCTGCGCACAGAGGTGAAGAAACGGGCCCAAGGTCACACCTAATGGAAACTGGGACCCGGTCCAGGCAGTCTGGCTCAGAGTCCAACCTCTAACCATTCCACTATCCTGCCTCAAAGGAGAGGTTTATAAGAGGGAGGTCAAATAATGGAAAGAAGGCAACAGGCCCACGCCCTGAATGGTGCCTGGGCTTGAGCTGATGGGAACCATCTTTTTTTTTTTTAAGATTTATTATTTTTTGAGAGAAGAGAAAGAGAGAGCACGCAAGCGGGGCGGGGGATGGAGGGCCCAGAGCAGTCTCCATAGTTGTACATCATTAGTTGTGACGTGGCTTCATTCCACACAGGTAGATGTGGGGCCACGCAGGGCAGAAACCAAACCGGGGGTCTCCTGTGTGGCAGGCGAGGACCTTTGCTGCCGGGCCATCCAGGAGTTACCAGCTGGGCTGCAGTTCAGCACACGGGTTTGCACAGGCTAGGGCCGGGAACTGAACCCCGGACCTGGCCATTTTGAGGTGAGCACTCAACCACTGAGCTATCCTGGCTTCCCTAATGGGAACCATCTTTAGTTGAATCAGTTAACAAGACAGGAAGGCCAAAGGAGCACTCAGCGAAGAGGTAAGGGAGCTTGTCACAGAGACCTTCCACAAGTACAGTGCAAAATAAGGGAAGAAGGAAGCAATAGAATGTTGGTTCAGGAGAGCGAAAGCAGAAAGAAAATCAGTATCTATCTGCTTCTTACCGATAAGGAAATTAAAACTCAGAAAAGCTAAGTCCTGCACAATCAGGAAGTCAAAGACTAGAATCTACATCTTTCCAAGATAGTTAATTCTCTTGGGGGTGAGAAATCCCAGCTCAGAGGTGCTTGAGGGAAGGATTACCAGTAGTTAAACAAAGAGAAGTGATTAGACACATCCTCCTATGAAAAAATGTCAGCAGTGAACACTCAAGGTAGAGGTGTTAAGGGGAGGGCAGGGCAAGGGCCTGCTCTGGATGCTGCAGAGCTCCTTGCCTCCTGTAGTGCTCTAGCAAATTCCAGGAGGATAGAGATGTGCCTTTAGATGGGGCCACCTGGCTCAGTGAAGATGAAAAACAAACAAAAAGCAAATTCTTTGAGAAGGAAAAGTTGGTTGTACTAGGGGAGCCAGGAAAAGATCCAGGAGGTTCTGAGATGCAAGAGAGACTGCCCAAGGTTTCATTCAGCACAAGCAAGTCGGTTCATCCAGTGGTTCAGGGAAAGGCAACCCTCCTGAAGGTGGAAGGGGGTCAAGAACCTAAGCCTGAAAAAACGGGAGGTTGGGGGGACTGAAGTCCTGAGATGAGTCACTGCTCCAAAGAGCAGTGGGACAAAAACTCTCTTGAATAAGGTGGCCCCTGGTAGATAACACATGCCGAAATGGAACGAAGCAAAGGACAGAAGTATAATACACTGATCACCACCCTCCATACGACACCCCTCCCCAGCCCCACAGACACACCCCACTGTGGCTTAAACAAAGCAGTCACTTAAATGATTACTCCATTAAGCCCCAAGAGCCTCTTCCTATTGATGAGCTGAGGTCACCTGAGGCTACCTCCCCTACCCACTAAGGGCTCCCCTCCAAGCCCTCTGACCCAGTCTACCCTCCCCCTTTCTGGGCAGAGGGGGCCAGGGTGGGCAGGAAAGTTGCCAGGCAGGGCCTAGTGCTGACTCTGGGACTGGGTGAGATCCCCACCCACACCCCTCCAGTTGTGGATCTATGGGTGCTGATGCCACTCTAGGTACTACTAGCATCTGGCCTGGTAGTTCATAACACAAAGACTAGAAGAAAAGCTCAAGAAGGCTCTTTTTCTGACTCCATCTCCTTCCCAAATCCATCATTTAGGAAAGCACCTGCTATTGGAGAAGGACAGCAAAGATGGGTGGGGGGGAACCTGAGGGAGACAAGACAGGGGACGAGAGACAGAAAAATCACTGTAACAGTGTGGCAGGAACTAGAGCAACTTGGGCTCCCGTGCCCTTTGGAAGCCGAGTGGCATCAACCACACTGTATTTTGTTTCAACAGCAATGAAGTGGGTGGGAGGCGACTCTGGCAGCTGCCTGCACCCCCCTGAGCACCCCTCCTACCATCAGCCTGCTCTGCAGGTACCACAGGGAGCAGACTCAGAACAACTGGGCCACCAGGCACCTGCCTGGCTCAGGGCTGCTCAGAGCTCAGGAGAGCCAGCTACAAAGTCCCAGGCCAACCTGTGGCTTCCATCTGGCTCAGAACCCACCAGCTCCTGAAGAGAATGCTGTCAGCTATCCGTCTGCACCCTGGCTGGGAAGGAGGGCTCCTCCTAGCAGAGGTCAGGACAGCAGTTTCCCTGACAAGCAAAGCAAGAGAAGGGCTGCGAGAGGGTCAGCAGAAGTTCCCTCGCTTCAAATCTTTCCTGTTTCCTTTTGCCCCTGCTTTCGCCACCACGGGATTCAGCATGGTCTACAAGTGCTGTGCCTAATCTGGTTGGAATTTCCTCCTCCACCCACCTGGCATTCTCCCCACAGTCTTGAGCACTCCCGACCAGGGGTTCTTACATCCATCCCGAGTGCTGGTCTAGGTGACCACGTCACTTGCCACTTTGGAGCACCAGGAAGAAGGTCATGGAAAACATGCTGCAAGCCCCCGCTGCAAAGGAACAAGTAACTGCTAACCATGCGACGAAAGCCAAAAGGAGTCCCCACGTTCTATCCCTGGGTCCCACTGTGGGGGCTTGGCACCTAAGGGAGAAAACCTGCAGCCGAGGGTCCAGGCAGTGTGGCCCTTTACAGATTAGTGAGCATTCACAGCCAGCCACCGTGGCACTACATGAAAGAGGAAGACACAGAAAGGAGCAGAAAAGTTGCCAAAGGTCCTCCAAATACCCATTTAATAACCACAGGCTGTTGATGTCTAGAGCTTGAGAGATTAGTAGTAGTGATCATCAGGTTCAGTGTTCTTCAAACTTTTTTGACCACAACCCCCACCCAGCCAGAAGTGCACTTTACACAGCTGCCCAGGGACACACACATACACACATAACCCACACAGAATTTCATAAGCAACACTTCTTGCTGCATGCCATGCACACCTATCTGTCTTCTGTAAAATGTTGATCCTAGGAATGGGTTTTGGCCCACAGTTTGAGAAACACACATCATGAAAGTGACAGTGGCGATGGGATGGGATTCCATGGGAACGTGTATTTAGTGTTGTCATTTTAAGCATGAGCAAAGCTGGCTTCCAGCACGTATGGCCACAATACCCAGCAGTCTGAGCTCTGTTCTATGGTCCATACCATCTAGGATAGAAAAACCGTAAAAACCAGGCCCACCCAACACTCTCACTTAACTTCACAATATCAGAGTGAAAAATCTGTGCCTTATGAAATAAAACATTTTCTTGCAAGATAAAATTTACATTGATGTGGTTTCAGCTGACATAACTGTTTAAAATGTCAAGGAACATAAAAGGGGACAACGGGTGTTCTGTGTCCATAGAAAGGAGGTACAGGTTACAGTGCAGAGAAACATCGAACTGGTCCACAGCTTCCATTTTCTGTAGAGTGACAAAACTAAGGCACAAACAGTGCCTCAGGCATGAAGCCAGCTAGGGGCAAGGCTTGAAACCTGACCCAGAGCTCCTGACTCACTCACAGTCTCCATCATCCAAAATACTAAAGAACACAGTCAAAGTTTCCCCAAGTGAGGCACTGCCATGACCAAAGCATGGACGCATTCCTGATGGCTCAGGCTGGGCACAGACAACAGTGCTGACCTCAGCACACCCCCGCACTGCTGCGGCCTCGCTGGGGTCCACAAAGGGGCTCACACACTTCACTCTCTCTGTGCCTTTTGTCAAGGCTGCAAAAAATATACAAGAATAAGCCTCACTACCCCTTCCAAACATGTTGTAGCGAAAAACGAGAGGTGCTTTGAAACCAAACCGTGCAGGCTTAAAAACACAAGAACCCCTACGGGTCATTATTCCATGGCAGAGTTAAGAGTCCCAGAATCCAGAAGACCTTACTCATTAGTAAACCCAAGACTTCATTTCAGTCAAGTTCCACAAGGAGACAGTCAGACCAGCTCCTTCCAACACAAACATGTCATGTTAACCTGTCCATTGCTGAAAACTGCCATGGAAGGTAATACTACGTACACAATGCTGCCTGGATCAAAACATACCAGCGTCTATGAGGCAGGAAGAGGGGCAGGAAGAAATTAAACACCGATCACACCGCTTAAACACGTGAGGCAAATGCCTCTTGAGTGTGTCAAAGGGAGCTCCAAAGGCACGACTAATTCGTCCTAATCCTAAAGATAAGCTAAAATGATGCTCTGAACCAAACTCCTAGCAAAGCGGCCAAGGGCCTCAGAAGTACGGTAGTACCCGTCCTTGATGGAACATTCATCTCCGCGGCCCAGTGGGGCTGGTGCCTGCTCACATAACAGCTTCCCGCTCCTAACTTTCCCCACACTCTGTTCAAGGCACTTGAGACAACAGCTTCAAATGTGGGTAATTTTATTACATGTGAGAAATTCTTTCCTACACAAACGCCACCTGGTATCTGTCCAGGGCCTTTCCTGGAGGAGCTTTGATAACCGCAGAGACAAGATCTCCCCCATCCCCTCCGTAACCCTGGTAGGTGAGGGCCATCACTCCAATTCCCCACAGGGACCATGGAGGTCCCATACGGGTGATGGCTCAGGCCCAGCTGCACAAAACCTGGGCTTCACCTCACTGCACATGCCCAGGCCTTCTCGCACTGGACGTGTGCCTCTGCAGTCACTGCCTGCCAGCTCTGAGCAGGCTGCCCAGGGCAGGGAAACCCTCTGAGTTAGACATTCTGGCCTTCACAGCGCTCATGTGGAGCCAGCACTGGCAATAAGATACCGCTGCAGCAGTGGGGTGGCTCTGTGGGCCCTGTCTTTCAAGATAACTGACACCTAGAGAGCCTCCCCCACCCTCCATTTTCCAAAGCACAGCAGGGCAGGAGTCAGAGAGTACAGGTGGAGTAGGACCCTGGGCAGGTTAATCAGCTCACCTCTCTGGGCCTCGATTTCTTCATCTGTTAGTTCCCAGATGCTGTATGAATTAGATGAGGCATGCCTCCACAAATGCAACGAGTCAATACTAGTATTACTTCCCTGCAGTACTTTCCCCCCTGGCCATTCGGTGCCATGATCAGGCTGACATTTGTTGGTCTCTCTGTCCAACAAATTCTGCCTAAAGCTGCCTCCTTGCAGAAACGCATTTGAAACTATTATTATAATACCCAGGGAAGTGCCAGGCGAACTGAGGGTCCGTTACTCAACCCACAGCAAGGACTGAATAGCACAAAAGCTCTCTCCCTGCCTGCCTGACTCCCTGCAACAAAAACAAGGCAAATGTCACCGCGGGTCTCACTGCCTCTCTGCTGCTTCGCTGCCCGAACTCCGGGGAAAGAAGTTGCAGAAACCCTAAGAAAACGGGGATCACACCGGGCACCGCTGAACCGGCACCCCCAAGAGACCTGCCAAGAGAACCCCTGCCACTCCCACAACCCCCCAAACACCAGGGGAGCAGACGTCACACGCTTCTGTTCCCCGAGTGGAGAGCGGCAGGCTCGGCTGGGGCCACGTTTCTCAGCGCAAGTGGGTTAGCGCTGCCGGGAGGCGAGTTCCCTCGGAAACGGCTCACGTGTGGGCAGCCGCACCACCCCGCGCCTCGGCACGGGGCGCGCCAGCGGGAACGCCAGCCGGAGCGGCGACGACCCAGGACCCCCCATGCCTCGGATCGCGTGGGCAACGCTGCGCGATCGCCTCTCCTCGCCCGCGGCGCCGCCAGCAACGCGGCGGGAGCGCCCGTACGGGGTGCACGCTGGGCACCCTCGTGCGCTCGGGCGCGGCGGGGAGGGAGGGGGGCGGCCCCGGGGCGGAAGGAGCGGCACCGCGCACTCCCCGGCGCCCCGGCTGCGCTCGCCCGCTCCCGGATAGACTCGGGGCGCCGCGGCCCGGGGAGCGCGTGGTTTCGGGGCGCTGCCTCAGGTTTGCTCTCGCGCGGGATGCAAACGCACGCGCGCGCGCTCGCCTCTCCGCTCGCTGCGTCCCGGAGGTCTCCTCGTGCCTCACCTTCACTGAGTCCACCGGGTACATGACCGTGTGCTCCAGGATCCCAGCCATCGCTCCGGCTGTCATGTGGGTGGATAAGGAGGCGCTGGTCGGCAGGTTCTCATAGTCCTCCGACCCGGCGTCCTTGTAGCCGCCGCCGCCGCCGCCATCTCGGCTGTCCCCATCCATCCTGCGCCCCACAGCCTGGCTGCCCACCCCGCCGCAGCGCAGCTCCATCCGCCAGCTCCGCTGGGTGCGAGAGGCTGCAGGAGGTGGGCAGGGAGCCGGAGCGGGGAGAAGAACTTCACTTCTTAAAGTGGGCACCACCTCCCGGGTGCTGCGCCGCCTGACGCCATGGCGGGCTGGGGTGGAGCGGCGGGGCCCAGGACACCAATCACTGGAAAAGGAGCGACCGGCTGCGGCCGCGCCATTGGTGCGCGGCTCGGTGCGGACCCGCCTCCCTGTGTGACGTCACGGTCCAGTGCTAATTTCCAAGTAACCGGACGAGGGCGAGAGGAGACGTTTGGGTGTCCCGGGAAGTTGTGCCACCTCGAGGGAGGTGGTGCTGCCTCGCTTGGGGCAAGAAGTGGGGGGCGGTCCCTGGGGAAGGTCAGCATGGGCTGCAGAGGGGATATGCTGAGGGCTGGAGAGAGAACAGGGACAGTGGCTCAGGAGAAATCGGCCCCCGGAGCCCAGAGTTTTGCAAACAGTATTGCTCTGCAAGCGTTGGCATTCCGAAGGCCTGGAAGTGAGAGGAATTGCTACGAATGGCATTCGTGGAGCCGTTATTGTGGCCGGATTGGGTGGGAGTGAGAACACGTGTGGATGGAGTTCTAGAATTGAGGACAGCCTGCATCTTAGCAGTAGTGCACTTCCTTCTGTGCAACATGAGGTCATATACGGTGGAGAGCCCTAAAACAAGGCCCTTTTGCTAGGCTGCTTCATCGTGGAGAATACCCATTTAATCGATTTTTTTTTCTCTCTCACTGCAAACACATAACGGCTAAATGTGTTCCCTTATTCACACACAGACTAAAATCCACCTTGCCCTGAACTACTTAAGACAATAAGTAGTAACCAGGGTGGAATCCACCTTGCCCTGAACTACTTAAGACAATAAGTAGTAACCAGGATGGAGCCTTCTGAGGAGCCATTCATTATCAGCGCATTTTCCTCCGGGCTGATATGCCTGGAAGGTCTTTAGGCCTGGTCTCCGAGAAGAACTGCAAAGTAGCTGAGAACAACAACATCCTGCAGTCTTGTATCTGCCTGTCTTTGAAGACTCTGGTCTGACTAGATCTTAAACTCATCCCAAGCTGGCTTCATAGATAAAGTGTAACATAGGCTACTTTATTTTAACCTAAATAATATGGTCTTGCCCCATCTGGGGAAAGGGAAGGAACAGAATAGTAGGGAGGTGACCTGTTTATGGGAGTCTCCATGAAAGCATGACATTTGCATAACTAAACATATGTGTTTCAGGGCTGAAGATTTGGCTCTAACTGATTAACCTCTATGACGCCAGACATCTTATTCAAAGAAGGCTTCTGGTCAGGAAAGCTGGGCCTCGAGATATGAAAGGGAGGAGGCCTTGAAGATGTTGTGCCTACTCTTTGTCCTCTCCCTAGTCCCAAGGTTCAGGTCAGAGCAACCCCAACAGCTCTCGAGGATTTGATATATAGTGGTGTGAGCATTGTCAATAGAGGTTTCAAAGTCAAGGGTACCATTGCCCCATTTTTGGTAGCTGCCAATAGTGACTCCCAAAATGAAGATGTGATAGGTAGAAACAAGCTCTGTGTTTAGTGTTGGCAAGTGAAGGATTACTCTGCTTTTGCCAAAGGTGATTTTTAAGAAACGTTGCTCAAAAGCTGTTGATATTAATTTAAACGTGTATGCCCTTTGGGATGGCAGGATAGCTCAGCAGGTTGAGCGCTGGCCTTGCAACTGCCAGGTCAAGGATTGAATCCCAGCCCCGGCCCCTGCAAACTCATATGCTCAACTGCAGCATACCTAATAACCACTGGGATGGCTACGAAGGTTCTCACCTCCCTTGCAGGAGGTCCTCAGTTCGGTTCCTGCCCTACACATCCCCACATCCACCTGTGTGGGATGAAACCATGTCACAACTAATGTTGTACAACTATGAAGACTGCTCTGGGCCCTCCCCACTTCTCTCTCTCTCTCTCTCTCTTTCCTTCTCTGAAACAATAAAATAAATCTTAAACAAACAAAACTGTGTGCCCTTTAACCAGTACCTATGAGCCCGTTGTTCCACAAAAGTCTGAATATGCAGGAAGCTCTTCTTCAAAGCATTATTCATAGTAATAAGTTATTGGAAACAATCTAAATGCTCAACTAGAGAGGAATGGCTAAGTAAATTATGACGCATGTATTAATAGTGAAATACTGTGGGGCCGTTAAAATTGTGGTTATATCATGCAACATTATGATGCACATTACATGAAAAAAAATCAAGATTCTACAACATTACATTTACAAAGTGTAAATATGCACATGAAAAGAGTAAGGTGGTTATTGTGATAGCAATGTAGGATTATATGTAACCATTTTTATTATATTTTTCAGGCTTACCGTATTTTCTGGCGTATAAGATGACCTGGCATATAAGACAACCCCCTAATTTTACAGTTGGTTTTAACTGTAAAATTAGGGGGTTGTCTTATATGCCAGGTCATCCTATACGCCGGAAAATACGGTAAGTAATATTTGTATTATTTCTATAATTAAAAAAATGAAAAGTATGAAAATGTATTATTCTTTTTAGGAAATATCTCCAAATGGATAAGAAACCTCTGAATTTTGCCATGGGAATATTGATGGAGAAAAGTCACCCTTGGGATAGTTAAGAGGACTGTGGGCAGATGTGAACACACCCCTAAAATTTATAGACATACAATTTTTTTTCATTTTAGTAAATAAATGTTAATCCAGAACCATTTAGAAAGTCTTTGTAATGTTTATTATAAGCAATGTTCTTTCTCACCATATATGGTAGATACGGTGGTTTGGTACTCAGCATCCATCTTAAACTCCTCCTTGTACTGCAGTGGCCAGAAATTTTTAAACTACATTTCTCAGACTCCCTTGCAGCTAGGAGTCTAGAGTAAATTAGAGTCTGCCAATTAGATGAAGGAGGGAATTCTGGGAAGTGGAAGAAAACTAGAAGCCACCTTCCTGCTGCTTTGATGTTTTCTGCTGCCCAGCGAAGTCAAAGACACTTACTGGGTTGGGAGCAATTTGGTAGGTAGTGGCTTTGCTAATGCAACAGCTTTGCAGTGTCTGATCACTACATTCATGGGTGTGGCGAGGCGATTGTGGCAGTGGCAGTGGCAGCAGTGATGGTAGCAGCATTCTGATCTCTGCATAGGTTCAGTAGATGGCCTTCCTCACTTCTGTGGCAGCAGTTCCCTGGGAAGCCAGTTTGGCAGCGCAGATTTGAGAATTACCCATGGAGGCCCGGCCTGCGGTCAACCCCTCACCCATTCCAACAGTCTTGTGTATAGTAGCCAAAGGCATCCTAATGAAGTGGCCATTCCTGGATGTCAGAATACAGCAGCCAGCCCTGGTCCTAAACCTCTGCAGAAGGCCTTGGAGAGGGGTGACATCCCAGATGCCATAACCCAGTGCTTTGGCCACACTGGCAACAAAGAGGAAGCAGCATGGGGACCCCGGAGCAGAGCAGTGAACTTCTCCTGTGGGATAGGCCGGGAGACTCAGAATGGCTTGCTGGCTTCACCAAAGTCTTACGTAAAGTTCCTGAACGTTGAAGTTCTGAAGATGTCATCATACTACCCCAGCCCAACTGGTAGCCAAGCCCCACTTAGAAAGCAGAAGCTTCAGACAGTGTAGGGTAAAGAGCACTTGACTTTGAAGCCATGGGCCCTTCAAGCCTTGCTTTCACTATTTACTAACTGTGTGGCTCTGGCCTATTTGGTTGGCATGTTTCGTCCTCTCTTGACCATGGGTATTGCTACTTACCGTATGGTAAATGCAATATTGAAAAAAAGGAGAATAAAATATGGTGAAGTATATATAATTCTGGTGTTTTGGGAGGAAAGAGGACAGAAAGGAGTCATGGGTGCAGAAGGAAAAGACCCAGGCTTTCTCCAAACTACTTTTTTCCCAGTAATTACCCCACCCAGAAATGTATCAGCGCTGTGTCTCCCACCAAGACCCCCACACTCCTCTGCCAGAGAGGAGGCTGTGTCATGGAGCAGCTGCAGCAGGAGTGATGTGTCTTTGAGTGCCACCAGGGTGCATGGTATGCTTCCTGTCTTTGTTTTTCTCAATGTACGCCATCCATATCCACATTACATTTTTTTTTAAAGATTTATTTTATTGATTTTTGACAGAAACAGAGACAGAGAGAGACAGAGAGAAGGGGGAGGGCCCAGAGCAGTCTCCATAGTTGACATTAGTTTTCCACATAGCTTCACTCCACAGGTGGGCACAGGGCTGCACAGGGCAGGAACTGGGCCAGGAGCCTCCCACATAGGTCCCAGCAAGAACTGAACTGGGGGCACACCCCAGTTCAGCATGTGGGTCCGCCTGGGCCAGGGCCGGGATTCAATCCTTGGTCCTCGGGGCTTCAAAGCGAGTGCTTTACCCGCTGAGCCATCCCAGCTTTCCCCACTTTACATTTTTTAAAGATTTATTTTATTGTTTTTGACAGAGACAGAGAGAGACAGAGACAAAGAGCAGGGAAGGGCCCAGAACAGTCCCCACAGTTGTATTGTATCAGTTTTTGACATGGTTTTGTTCCACACAGGTGAGTGGGGGCTGTGCAGGGTGGAAAATGGGCTGGGGGCCTCCCGCATGGGAAGCATGTTCCCTTGAGCCAGGGGCCAAACTGGGAGGTGAGAACTGAACTGGGGGGCTCCGCATGGGAAGCACACCCCAGTTCAGCCCCAGTCCACACGGGCTGGGGCTGGGATTTGATCCTCAGTCCCCAGGGCTGCAAAGCAAGGCTTAACTTGCTGAGCCATCCCGGCTTCCCCAATATCCATGTTAATTTTAAGTCAAGGGGAAGCCGGGATGGCTCAGTGGGTTAAGTGCTCACTTTGCAGCCCCGGGGACCGAGGATTGAATCCTGGCCCCGGCCCGTGCGGAACCATATGCTGAACTGGGAGCTCCCCTAGTTCAGTTCTCTCTCTGTCTCTGTATCTCTCTCTCTCTCTCTCTCTCTCTCTCTCTCTCACTCTCTCTCTCTCTCTCTCTCTCTGTCAAAAATAAATAAATAAATAAATAAATATTAATTTTAAGTCAAGTTTATATGTTGGGAGGGCTGCAAAGACCTCTGGATATGCGGATCTCTCCCTTATATATAGATTGGGCCTGTAATCCTGGAATTCTCACTTTCCAAGGATAATACTGTGTTTCCCAAAAACTTATCTGTGATTCATCTGTGAGGCTGAAGAGACATTGACCAGTCCCTGCCTCCCAAGAGCCTCCAATGCTCACGCTTCTGCAGACACACGGCTGAGAAACCTTGTCCCATGTGACACACCAACCTGAGCTGCACTGCTGAGAGACAGTCTCCTGACTCCTGTGCCATCTTTCTTAGCAGCTGCCCCCTGCACTTTCACTGGCAAGACCCAACAATGCCACTGCCCCCTCCTCATACCAGAGGCCACACTGTCACTGAATTGCTCCTGATCCCATTTTCATTCAAGAGCCTGTACTCTACCAGATGGCTCAAGGCCCCAGAGGTGACAGAGGGGGTAGCCAAGGAGTGCTGATGCCCAGCTAAGATGAAGCATTACTAAGTCCTGCGTAGGGTGTGCCACATCTGTGTGTTTGCATGGGTGGGCCTTGGGTCATTTGTCAGCCACCTACCATAAGAGCTTATGACTGTAAATTTTCCTTCTCCTCATCTTTTCCCACAAATATACTCAATTCTCCACAGCCTAAAAACCCCTCTTCCCTACTCCACACCTTAAGCTGTCACCCGATTTCTATCTTTGTCCTGAAGTCCCTAAAAGAAAGATCTCCCGTCAATCTTGGAAAGGTCATCCATGACCTCAATGCCAAATCAGACCCCTCTCCCAGTGTGACATCTTGACTTCTGCCTTCGATGGAATTTCCCCTCTCACTTCCACTCTCTTCCTTCCTTTCCCACAGTGCCCTCTGCCTCCTTCTCTACCTCCCTTCTCTCTCTACACCCAGTCCACAGAGCTCCTCTCTTTTCTTCACTTTGGTCCTCTCTTCCATTCCCATATTCCGATGACCAACCCCCAGCTCTGTTTTAAATCCTGACCCCCTCCTCTGCACCTAAGCCCCACAGCTCCACCTGAACCTGAAGCTTAGAAAGTGTTTCGATGTCCTAGGGCTGCCATCACAAAAGACCACATACTGGGCAGCCGCCTGAGACAACAGAAACCTACTCTCTCGTGGTTCTGGAGGCTAGAAGTCCAAGATCGAGGTGTCAACAAGGCCATGCTCCCTCCAAAGGCTCCCAGGGGAGGATCCTCCCTTGCCTCTTCCTACCTTCCGGTGGCTCCTGACAATACTTGGCTTGTCGATGCATCACCCCAATCTTTGCCTCTGTTGTCACATGGCCTTCTCTCTCTGGGTCTATGTCCAGATTTTCCTCATCTTATAAGGACACCTGTCATTTTAGATCAGAGGCCCATACTTCGCCAGTATAATCTTAACTTGATTGTATCTGTAAAGATTGTATTTCCAAGTGTGGTCATATTCACAGGTTTCACATAGACATGAATTTGTAGGGACACTCTTCAACTCAGTACAATGAGGAAGAACAGCAAGAGCTGCAAATGAGAGCGCAGGAGGCCTGAGGGCCCATCCTGTCTAACGTCTCTGCCCAGTCACCCTTACTTCTAAAAGGAGGGGCTGAGCCCAATGGTATAGAGGCCCCGCCTCCCTCCAGCTCTATCTTTCTCATCTAAAATTGAATTCATAATCTTTCCTCCTAATTGGCAGCTTCTTCTAATGCCATTTCGTGTGTGTGTGTTTGCGTGCATGTGTGTGTTTTACCTCTGTTTTACCAGGTAACCAAATGACAAGCTTTGAGACATTTCTGCCTCCTCTCTCTTTCTACCACTCAGGTCCTATTAGTCATGTGTTGATTTGGCCTCTGAGGGAGCATCCCTTATAGCTATGGGAACGATATAATTTGTCATTTAAACTGGGATGCTTTTTTTTTTTTAAGATTATTTTTTATTTTTGACAGAGAGAGACACACACAGAAAGAGAGACAGAGAGTGATGGGGGGTGGGGGGAGAGGTGGGCAGAGCAGTCTCCATAGTTGTACATCATTAGTTATCAAGATAGTTTCATTCCATAGGTGGGCACAGGGCATGCCAGGCAGGAACTGGGCCAGGGGCCTCCTGCGTGGGAGGCATGCCCCAAAAGCCAGGGGCCTCCCACATGAGAAGTTCATCCTGGTGGGAACCGAACAGGGGTGGGAAGCACACCCCAATTCAGCATATGGTCCACACTGGCTGGGGCTGGGACTGGGACTCAAGCCTCAAACCCCAGGGCTACAATGTGACTACTCAACCCATTGAGCCTGGGATGCTTTTTGAGAGTGAAAAGAGGCACTGTTAGTAATTACACCAGGACAGAAGGTACAGACTGAGACTGTCCTGGGAAAACTAGGACATATAGTCACCCTACATAAGGAAGAAAAGCCAGCCCTTACTTTCCATCCCCAAATCATCTCCCTAAACCTGTGGCTCTGGTCCCTCCTTACATTATCTTCTAAGGGAGGGCTCTCCACATTTCCACCTGTCAAAGTAGTCTCATGTAGTCTGTCAGTGCCATCTCACAGGTAAGCAAAAGAGGTCCAAGAGGTAAAGTAACTTGTCCAAGGATGCAAAAGGAGTTAATGGAAGAACTGAAAGAAAAAACCAGGAGTGCCATTCAGTACTCTTTCCTCCACCCAACTTTGAAATAAACTGTAACGCCGATAAGACTCTTTTATTGCTGTCATTAGTCATATCTCGGATGCCTGCTCTGTGAAAATCAATAGTCATCAATTCTCACCTTGGCCAGGTTCACCTGACACAGCACATTAGCACAGGTGAGTTTTACACTCAGCTCTTGGCATCATTCATGAGTTTGCTGATCAGGGGCCTCCAGACAGTGTGGTTGCCCTATGTGTATTCCCCGTGCCTCAGATAAGACCCCTGAGCACAGAGCAAGAGCTCTCTAGGAGAATGGAGGGGATGGAGCGTAAAAATAAAAAGCATGTGCTCTGGAGACAGACTGGGATTCAATAACTACATGTCTGCTCCTACCTAGAGTTGCCTGGTCAGGAGCAGGTCCTTTGAAATTTGGAGCACCCGCTGTTGGAATGTTGTATCTGGGTTTCCTAATTGTTTTCTCTGTCCCTAGCATCCTGTTATGCATAGAATGTCTCTCACGTGTGAACCTCAGTTTCAGGTGCTGTTGGAGGTGCCCGGGGTCATTATTGAACAAAGCAAAGGCCGAGTTGGCAGTGGGAGTCTCTCAGGTACAGGAGAAGGATTCACCAAGGATCACCATTGGGTTACCCGTCTCCACTGTTCAGAATGGAGGGTAGGACTGTAGGCTGACCAGATGTACCATTTAAACAGGACAGAAAACAACAGCACTGTCCCATTTCAAATGGTGCAACTGGTCAGCCTACCGACATCATGAATGTAGCCTAGTGAGACTACCAGGCTGACCATATGTACTGGTCAGCCTAGATAGGAGGGAGGAGCCCTTTGAGTGGCCTCAGAGAACAGCCAGATCTTCTCTCTTCTCTCAAGCTCCCAGAACCCATTCTCCAGCTACTGCATTGGGGAATGAGCATCAACATCCCAGGCTCTCAGAGTGGTTATGCTAGAAATAAGCTTGAAGGTAATTTTTCCCTAAACGAAAGGCCCAAAGTATGGGAAAATCCTGCCACACACAAACTATGAAGTCCTTAACTCTGCTTTGTTAATTACCAGAGTCTCGCTTGATATAAGAAATGCCTCCTTCTTCATTTAATCCAGATGTGGTTATTTGAAAAGTCTGTGTAGCAGTATGCTATGTAGCAGTTAACCTGCCTACTTAAGACAGGTTATCAAAAACCAGGGCATTTGATCAACAGAATCAGAAGAAATATTTTCAGTCCGATTTGCAAAACTAACCAGCATTGTCACAACCAATGTGTAAAACTGCCTGACAGTATCTACTAAAGCTGAATATACACATAACCTTTGAGCCAGCAATTCTACACCTAAAATATGCCAGCAGAAATGCCTACTTTGTATGCCAAAAGACATGTACAAAAATGCTCATGGCAGCACAATTCACAATAGCCCCCAAATGGAAACCACCCAAGACTCCATCAATGGCTAGCAGAATGGATAAATAAACTGCAGAACGTTCACACGATGGAGCGCTACATGGCCATGAGAAGGAATGATAGCCAACTCGAGGCAAAAACATGGATGAATCTCACATACATAATATTGAGCAAAGGAAGACCAACACAAAATATAGACAAAATACCATGCTTTTAATACAAAGTTCAAAATCAGACCAAAGTAAGTGTCAGTGTTCGAAATTACCCTGTGACAGCAGGAAACATGAAGGACTTTCTGGGATTCTGGTTGTGTTCTGGTTTCACAGGTGTGTTCACTTTGTGGAAATCTGTAAGATTTCTCCACTTTTTGACACATGTAAGTCAATACCTAACTATAAATACAGAAATATTTATATATTTTGGAGGAAAAATGATATCTGCTCATGTATTAATGGGATTTATAGATGATAGAATCCAGAATTTAAATGCTCTAATTATCCTTTTTCCCTTCCTCAGTGCAGACAAGGGTGAGATGTCTGGGAAATCAGTACTCTAGAAAAATGACTGAAGAACTCAACTCCTCTTCTGCCAACACGGTAGAAGTGAATCTAGGCTGACCACTGCTCCTATCCGTCCATTATTATTGCTTAGTTAGAAACAGAAGCACCCTCAAGTCCCCAACCCACACCTAAGCTCCTCCTTCTATCCCAAGCTACACAGTCTTCAAGGAGCACGCAGCCTGGAGGAGTTCCCATTGTCCTAGGAGCCAAAGCCACATGCCCCAAGGCCGGGCTCTCCCAGGCCCTGCATGCTCTGGCCCCTGCCTGTTTTGTCCACCTCATCTTCCCCACTCTCCAAGTCTCCGGCACACCAGGCCCCAGCCACCTGTTCTGTCTGGCTGCCCCCTTGGGGCTCTGTACTTGTTATCCCTCCTGGAACATCCAGTGCCAGCTCTTCCCATGGGTGGCTTCTTGTCTTTCAAGTATCAGCTCTGATGTGACTGTCTCAGAGAGAACAATCTAAACTAGTCCTCCATCAATTAAAAAAAATTTTTTATGGCATCCAGTGCTTTTTAAAATCATCTTGTTTGTTTATTTTCTCTTCCTTCCCCCACGGTGCGTGTGCGCGCAGACACACACGAAGTTTCAAGAACAGACACTGGGTATCATATTCTCACAGCTGTGCCCCCCAATATGTAGAACCATGCCTGACATGGAGTTGGCTAAAAAGAAGAATATGCACATGGCCCACTGGATCATATGTTCTAATGTTGGCAGTGCCTTTTCTTTTGTCCTTTTGATGAGAGAAAGTGAGAAAAAGATGGGGGGGGGGGGGCGAGGGGCAGAGGAGAGAGAGAGAGAGAGAAATAAAAATGTCACTTCTTTCAGGAAGACTTCCCTGCCTCTAACAGCACACACACGCACCTCTCTCCACTGAACTTCTGTAGGATGTGTGTTATATCACCCACAGGAGAGTTATCATTCACTGCCTTGTACTGTGGTTTGTTTCAGTGTGTGCCTTGGCTTTTTTCTAAATCATAAGTCCCCAGAAACCAGGGTTCCTAGTGTATACTCCTTTATATTCCCAGAACCTAGCACAGGTTCCTGTACATCGCAGGAGAGCATTAAGCATGTGTGAAATCCATTAAGGAGGAAGCAAAGTGTAGTAGAAAAGGTGAACTTTGACGTCAAGAAATCCTGACTTACTACTTCCTTCCTAGCTGTACCTACGTTATGTCCTTAGAAAAATTACTTGGCCTCTCTGAGTCTGGTTGCTCAATTACAAAATAGCCACAGGAATTCCTGCTTCACAGGATTAAAAGAAATTATAAAAATGATGTGTGCATGGGTGTATGTGTGTGTGTGTGTGTATATGTGTGTATACACACACACTTATTTTAACATCAGTTCCCCTTTAGTGTTTGACAAATGTTTGTCACCTCTTACTATATAGTCAGGACATATTTCATAGCATGTTTATGTTCAGCAAAGATTTTCTGCCTCTTAAGGAGCAGTTCATCCTACTTTTTAAATGTTCTCTTTTTTCCCCCATATACATGCAACTATATAAAATTTTTATCAAGATGTTTTTGTTTGTTTGTTTATTTATTTATTTATTTATTTATTTATTTTTGACAGAGAGAGAGAGAGAGAGAGAGAGAGAGAGATACAGAGACAGAGAGAACTGAACTGGGGGAGCTCCCAGTTCAGCATATGGTTCCGCACGGGCCGAGGCCAGGATTCGATTCCCTGTCCCCGGCGCTGCAAAATGAGCACTTAACCCACTGAGCCATCCTGGCTTCCCCTCGAGATATTTTTGATGAATGCAAGTATATAAAATTAGGGTATGACACAACTTGCTAAATTTAATTTCAGTGTTATAATAAAAAGGACCAATTCAAATCTTCACCATTGGTTTTACAACCACAGAAGTTAAGTCAAGAGCAACGGCCAGCTCTCAGAACTGATCATAATGTGACAGCATGTGACAGCAGAGCACAGCGATTCAGGTGGAAACACAGTGTGGTTGCTCTGTCATCTGTTATGTGACAGAAGGGTGCTTCCTTGGTCCCGGTATCTCTCCATTCCCAGAAGTTGGCGGCCAAGTCACAGTAAATAACAACAACTTGTGGAACTCTGAAAGACTTTCAAGCACTTTCACATATCTTATCTCATTTGAGCTATAGGGCTGCTATTAGAGAGTAGGATGGAGAAATTCAGGCCGTGTAATATTACCTTACAGTTGGCTTGATTTGTAGCCCCACCCCCAAGAGGGTTGATTAATGGGGCCAATATCAGCAGGAAGGGAGGTGTGACACAGCATTCTGTCCTTGACCAGGTTCAATTCGACAACTTTTTTTTTTTTTAACCAACTACTGGAAAAAGCCATGAAAGGCAGACATTATCAACCTCTTAGAAGACACAATATTGGGAGGAGTAGCTTCTTGGAATGCTAAAAGTCAAAGTTGTTTCTGAAATCTCTAAAAACATAGAGCTGTACCCTTCAATCCTGAATGTAATGGACATGCTAGACACGATAGAGCGCTCCTGACCTGGTACGACTTCACCAACACTGTTGTTCAGAAGCTTGGGATCAGCTCTAGCTCCAGGAATGTTTTTCTTGGCTCTCTTCACTTGGATCACCACTCTTGTCCTTCCAGTCCCCGTGTAAATGTCACTGCCTCTGGGAAGCCACCCTGATGTCACACGTTTGCTTCCTGTTGCTCAAGCCAGAAGCCCTGGAGCCATCCTGAAGTTCTCACTGTCATTCACATAGAACATACAATCTATCAAAAACCATGCCAGCTCTATCATCCAATAGATGGTGAATAGAGTTGTATTTATTATTTATCAACATATCATTTTTATTATTTTTAGTTTTATTTATTATGCTTTGTCTGTCTCCCTGCAAGAAAATGTAAACATCTCAAGAGAGAGATTTTTGATTCATTCCACTGCTACGTCCCAGAATCTACAACAGTAACTCACACATGGTAGGAACCTAATAAGTATTCATTGTTAATAAATGAATGAGCGAATCAATGAAGGAGAGTTAGGTGCCCCACTTTGTGCTCCTATATCACCCTGTAATTCTCTCATCTTAAGACTTAATACACTGTGGTGTAATTGGGGTTTACTTCTACTTGAAAAAGATCTCTTAATTACATGTTTGCCTATGAATAACTTCTGGTTGTCGTGTACTGGTTTACTTGTCCAACCATTTCACTAGGCTACAAACCACAAAGAGGCCAAGCTGGTCTGCCTGGCTGACTACTATGCCCCCAGCTCCTGGCACAGTGTCCTGCACAGAGAAATAGCATGCTTATTGCATAGTAGGCACTCTTCTAATGTTCTACGTGCACTAATTTATTTCATCCTCACAACAAACCAATCAGGTGGGTGGTATTTTTATTTCTACTTTATAGATAAGGAAAGTGAGGCTCCGAGAATTTAGGAAACGTGTTTAACGGCACACAGTAAGGAGAGGACCTTGGAGCCTGACCTAGGAAGTTTGGCTCCAGAGTTCAAGCTCTCGGCTACACTAACTTGACTCACCTTTATGAGGTCCCCAATAAAACCGGTTCAATAACTGAATCAGTGGAATATGGCTGCCAAAATAAAGCCTGTGTTAGTAAAGGGTCGAGATAAGAGAGGTTGTTGTCCCACAATAGTGTACAGGTCAGCCCAGTTTAGGATAATTCCCATTTAATAGGAGATCAGTGAATTGAAGTAGGTCTAAAAACCTAAACCACAATAGCAAAGGGTCTAGGGATTACAAAACAGACAAAGCAACTGCTTGGCCTTTGAGGAGCTGGTGATGGGGTGTTAGGACCTCTCTTCAAATCTGGGGATTCATGTGGGAAGAGGATCAGTCTGATGCTATGGGCTCCAAGGGCAGAGCTATGTAGGTCACAGGAAGGCAGATTTCAGCTCACTGTGTGGGGGGAATGGACAATTCGAAGCATTGGAAAACTGAGAGTCCATCAGTGGATGAATGGATAAACAAAATGTGGTCTACACATACAGTACAATATGACTCAGACTTAAAAAGGGAAGAAATTCTGATACATGCTATAATGTGGATGAAGACATGATGTTAAGTGAAATAATCCAGTCACAGAAGGACCAATATTATACCATTTCAAGTATGCAAGATGAGTCATCAAAATCATAGAGACAGAAACAACAGTAGGAGATGTTGCCATAGCTCAACAGGTTGAGTGGTTGCCTTGCAACCATGATGTCTGGGCATCAAATCTTGGCCGTGGCTGGTGCAAACCCACATGCTGAACTGTGGTGCAACTGGTAACCCCTGGGATGCCTCAGAGGCAAAAGTTCTCACCTCCCGTGTGAGAGGCCTCTAGTTCAGTTCCCACCCTGCAAGGCTCCACATCCACCTGTGTGGAATGAAACCATGTCACAATGAATGATGTACAACTATAGAGACTGCTCTAGGCCCTCCCCCTTGTCTCTTTCCCTTCATCTCTCCTTGTCAGCTTCTCTCAAACAATAAAATACTTAAAAATCTTTAAAAAGGAAGGAAGGAAGGAAGGAAGGAAAGAAGGAAGGAAGGAAGGGAGGGAGGAAGGAAGGAAGGGAGGGAGGGAGGGAGGGAGAAAGGGAAGGAGGGAGGGAGGGAGGGAGGGAGGAAGGAAGGAAAGTAGGACAGTACCACTGCCTGGGGAACACAGTGTTTAATGAGTATAGAATTTCCATTTAGGATGATTAAAAAGTTCTGGAGATGGATGATGGGAAGGTTGTACAACATGAATATACATAATGCCACTGAACTGTTCCCTCAAAAACGGTTAAAAGAGTAAATTACATGGTATGTATATTTTACCAGAATAAAACTAAAATTAAAAAACACACAGGAGTCTGCCCTGTGAGACAGTGAGCTTCCCACCATTGTCAGTGAACAAGTGGGCTGGGTATCAGGGGAAATACAGGGGCGTGCTTGAATTTGGGTGAGAGTGTGACTGAATGGCCATGAAGGTCCCTTGTCATTCTTATGCATTTGCTTTTCATTTATTGAGACTCTCTATGCATCAATTACCTCAATGACTCTCCACCACTCCATAAGGCCTCACTCTCATAGTCCCCATCTGACAAACAAGGAAACTGAGGCTTAGAGGTCTCAGGTCATTTGCTCCAGGCCTCTCAGGTACTAAGTGTGAGGAAGACCAGGAAGTCTAGAGATAGGACTGTGCTACAGCACACAGACTGCACAAAGGAGGGGGCCTAGAGGGTTTTGTGACTGACACAAGGTCACACCAAGCCAGTGTCATGGCCCAGGTCTCCCGATGCTGTCTGGGGCTCCTCCAGGAGTTCTGTGCTGCTTCCCACTCTTTCCTCTTCAGTCCCGTGGGGACACTCCTGGTCAGTCCCAGGGAGCGCTAAGCTGTCTTCAGGAAGGCACACCTTCAAACAACTTCCGAGCATGTTATTGTGGCCAGGATGTCTTTCAAAGCCTGGACCATCAGCGCAGTTGTGGCTGTACCATTATTGTACTCTCAGGGTCAATTCCCTGGTTAATAAGCAAGTTACCTTGTTATCTCCATCAGGATTTCCCATGTCACATCTTCTGTGTTCCCTCACTTAAAAGGTGGCAGTAAATGATGGTTTGAGAACATGAGCTCTTCCCTAGACCCAAAGCCCATTTTGATTTTATGAGCATTGTGCTTTATATAGGCTGTGGGCTTTAAATGCTTTGTAGTCTAGCCCAGCCCCGCCCAACAGAAATACAATGCACACATGTGATTTTAAATTTTCTGGTACCTGGGGAAGCCGGATGACTCAGCCAGTGGAGTGCTCTTCTTGCAGCCCCAGGGTCTGGGAATTGAGTCCTGGTTCCAGCCCATGTAGACCCATATGCTGAACTGGGATGTGCTTCCCATGTGGGAGGCCCCTGCCCCAGTTCCCACCCTGAGCGGCCCCGAGCCTACCTGTGTGGAGTGAAAATATGGTGAAAATTGATGACATGCAATTGTGGAGAGTGCTCTGGGCTCTCCCCTTCTCTCTCTCTCTCTCTCTCTCTCTCTCTCTCTCTCTCTCTCTCTCTCTCTGTCAAAACAATAAAATAAATCTTAAAAATAAATTTTTTTCTGGTAACCATATTAAAAATATGGCAAAAAAAGAAAACCAGTGAAATGAATGTTAGCAATATATTTTATTTATCCAAATTATTCAAAATATTGATATTTTATTAATACATTCTCTTTTTTCTTTGCAATTGGTATGTGTTTTACACTCATAGGACACCTCAATTTAGAGTAGCCACCTTTCAAGTGCTTAATAGCCACAGCGTGCTAGTGACTAGCATATTGGGTAGTGCAGGTCTAGTCTCATAATTTTTTTCCAAGTAATTTGAAAATAAAGCGTCAAAGAGAAATAGGGCTGTGTTCTGAGGGGAGCTGGGTCTAGGGAGAGTTTTATTTAGTATGGGATGCCTAATCATATATGTTGACTATGGGAGACAGAGGACAAACTAAAGATGGAAGCGAGAGGAGATAAATAATGGTAACTCATCCAAGAAGAGGCTGGGTAAGCGGGGGTGGGGTGGAGGAGAGAGTGTGTGGAGTGGTGGTTTCAAGGACCCAAGACTTTGAGATTGATGATGGTTGAGTTTGTCTAGAATTATTAAAATCATTTTATCCTTTTTATGATTCTTGATCTCCACCCTTATTTCCTTCTTTCTACCCCCATCTCCTTGATTTATCCTGTTGCCATCATGGTGTTACCACAAGCACAAAGCTGAGATTCAAGACCTCCACAAGCTGGTTCCCACTTGGTCAACTGTGTGACTTGGAACAAATCGATGTCCCCATGTGGCTTTCACTTCCTCCTTTGTAAAAAGAGGCAGTTGGACTATCAGGCATTCTGGCCTTCTTTCCTTCAGTCATTCATTCATTCAGTCACTCAGTCCATCAGGATGGGATGCCTGCTGAGCACTGCACACTGTTCTAGGTGCTCTCTGACTGTCACCTCCTCCTCATGGTAATGTTTTGTGTTCCCCAGGACTTCTGGGTGGTATTTTCTCTGTTGCCATCTGCTGGATATCACATGCTGAAAATGTCCATTCCCAAAGGAAACCAGAATTTCCTCAGGCAGGTTAGAGCATCCCTGCTAGTAACAGAGACAGGGAGGAGAGAAAATGGTCACAAACAGGATGGGCCAGAGTTGTACCTATAATCCACTCCCACTCAGAGACACACTGGGAGGGGTTTCCTCAGGATCAGTGGTCTCCTTAGCTGGCATTGGAGGTCCAACGTCCAAGTCCTTTTTACTATGTGTACACCACAGCACAGAGAGGGTAGGGGAGGAAGCGGTCAATCCTTAAATTGATCTTCTGTCTAGAAGCCTGATGTGCAAGTACTGTCATTTAGTACTCGGGTACTTATATGTGGGATCTAAAAAAAGGAAACAGAGATCAGATTTGTGGTTACCAGAGATGGGAGTGGAGGAGGGGGAATTGCATGAAGGTGGTTCAAAGGCACAAACTTCCGGTTATAAGATAAATAAGTACTGAGATGTAGTGTACTACACATGGGCTGTAGTTAACACTGCGCTATGATATATTTGAAACTTCCCAATGGAGTCCATCCTAAAAGTTCTCATCCCCAGGGAAAAAAGTATAACTCTATAAAGTGATGGATATTAACTAAGTCATTGTGGTAATCATTTCATAATATATGTATGTCAAGTCATCATGCTGGATACTTTAAACTTATGCAGTGCACTATGTCAGTTATATCTCCACGAAAGTAGGGGGAAAATGGGTCAATCAGAAAGGGTGTTTAAGTCGAGTAATAAAAAGAGAGTCACAGATAGAAACTGCAGGGGCACCTGTTGGTGCAGAGATGAAGAAACAAGACCGAATGTTTAACAGACTCCATGCTCCCAAGTCACACGGGGGTCATTAAAGCCAGTGGCATGCCAGCATTCTGCGGCCTTTGGCTAGCTGGTTGCCTAAAGCCCCCTTAGTTATCTTGATGTTAAGGAAGTAGACAGAAGTGCTCCTGCTTCTGGTTCTGTGTCACCAGGTCACCATGTGGGTCACCTTTTGGTGACTATGAGGATTGTCAGCAGAGAGGAAACATGCCAGGAATCCAGTACATTTAAGTCTCACTGTGAGCCCACAGGCAACTGGGCGTTCTAGTCCCGCATATTAGTCTTGTGTGTTTGATAAATACAAAAGGGCCCTTGAGAAATCCAAGTACTCTCAGGGCACCAACAAGAGCGGGGTTCTGAACCTGCAAGTCTTTGGCCCACACCCCAAACTGTGAGGTGAGCCACCCTCGTGCTGATAAATGCCACCCAGCAGGTATGGCCCTCCCTGGATGGCCACACCCAGGTAGCGGCTTATCTATTTGACACGTCGTTTGAGTACCTGATATTAGTACTGGACGCTGAGCTGAATTTTGGGGATGTGATTCCCCTGCTCTCTTGGAGCCTCTGACTTTGTTTACTGCTGCAACTTCCAGAGTCATTACAGGACAGCCCTTTCTTACCTTTTCTAAAGCAGAAAACCTACCTTTAAAAAAAATTAAAAGGGGAAGCTGGGATGGCTCAGTGGGTTAGGTGCTTGCTTTGCAGCCCTGGGACCAAGGATCGAATCCCAGCCCCGGCCCGTGTGGATCCATATGCTGAACTGGGGAGTGCCCCCAGTTCAGTTCTCACCAGGGTGAGACCCCGGCCCAGTTCCTGCCCTGTGCAGCCCCTCACCCACCTGTGGGATGAAACTATGTGGAAAAACCAATGATGTGCAACTATGGAGACAGTTCTGGGCCCTCCCCCTTCTCTCTGTCTCTCTCTCTCTCTCTCTCTCTCTCTCTCTCTCTCTCTCTCTGTCAAAAACAATAAATAAATCCTTAAAAAAAAAAATTAAATAAAAGCAGGCTGAAGGAAACTTCTGCTGTCCTATCCTGCCCACCCTGAGGTCCTGCTGACAGGAAGGTTGTCCTTGAATGAGTGTTTCCCCTTCTTAAAATCAGCTCTGCCTTTGTTGCCTGCTACCTGGACAGACCAGCGGGAGAGAGCCACAGGGGCCATCTGGAGGCAGGTGACGACCCGCTGGGAGGCAGGCGGGGAGCAGTCAGGTGTGTGAGCAAATGCTCCCCAAGGTTTAAGCCATGGTCGAGTCCCTGGCCAGCCAGTTGGGTTCAGAGATTTTCTCTTTCAATGTCATTCTGTTTGGAAGTGCTCAGCTGACACTGTTGTGCAAAGGGCCTTCAGTGGGCGTTAAGTGGAGGCTGCTGGCCTGCCCATCACTCGTTCACACGCCATATTTAACCTTCCAAGATGCTCCTACAGGGGAGATCCCAGCTGTGTTTATCTCCCAGGGACTTGCCCGGTCCTTTTTGGTTGATTAGGGGAAGGGTGGATTCTGCCCTGAATCAGAAACCATCTGCTCTCAGGCCATGGAGCAAGATGTCTCAGAGAGGTGGTGGGTATGGTAAGATAAGGCAGGAGTGACCTGCCAAGGTGAGCACGCCCATCCCAGAACCCAGGCAAAGGAAGGTTCTTAAAGGGGCCAGCCACACAAGGTAACTTTGTTTCCCATTTGCTTTGATTGTTCACAATATCAACTGTGTGCTTGTGGCTTAAAGGACAGGAGCTAACTGTCATACATTGTAGCTAGTTGAGGTCATGGCCTTTTCTAGTGGCAACTAATAATGTATGTTCTTTTTATGTTTTCTAGGAGATCATTTATCCATGGTAGCTACTCTACATTGATCATTCAGAAGCAACACTTCCTACTGTTGTTGAAATATAGCCGGGCTGCCTAAGAATTACTTGATGCTAAAATACGGATTCCCAGGAAACACTCAGAGAGATACTGATTCCGTAGGTCTGGGGTAGAGCCCAGGAATCGGCATTGTAGCAACCCTTCCATCACAGCCACCATCTCCATGCTCCCTCACACACAAATCGGGTGATTTGGACCAGCAATATCTAAGGACCCCACTTTGGAAAAGTCTGGGGGAAAAAAAAGACCCTGGGCTTCTAAATGGAAGGCTTGGATTTGGGAGTAGCTGTGTAACTTTGGACAAGTCCCTTCACCTCTCTGGGCCTCCACTTCTATGTCTATAAAATGAGGGAACTGCTCTTTCAAGCCAGTATTCCAGAAGTGTGGGCACATTCACAATGCCCACACAAGACCATGGGTGCTCTAAATCTCCTACAATGGGAACCAACCCTCGGATTAAGCTTCACCCTAAAGAGGATCAGTTGACAAATCACAGAGGGAAGGGGATGGGAGGGAACGGGGAGAAGGGAGAAAAAGGGAGAAGAAGGGAGGAAGGGAGAGGAGTAGAGGAGAAAGCAGAGTCTCTCCCAAGAGACCGCTGGCTTCTCAGTACTCAGTACTCAGTACACCCACCACCACCATCACCACCAGCCTGGCATAGTGGGCAGCTCTTGGGCATTTGTTCCTGAAGGTATGTTCACTGTAAACTAGAGAGTAGAGAGTGAGCTAGGGATTGGATTTAGCTTCATTGATAGTTCGGAGCCTTGCATGGCCGGAGGTCTGGAGGAGATAAATCGGAAGCCACCAGACAGAGTGGCACATTCCCAGGAGTGCTCCCAGCTGTGACTGACTGTTCATCCTTCCTGCCCTACTGTGCCTTTAGCACTGACCCAGAGCTCCTGACACCCAGCACCCGGAGGAAGAAGTTCTCCAGGCCAGAGGCAGAGTGCTCTGGGGTTGTGTCTGGGAGGCTGGCTTGAGACAGCAAGGCACTGAGAGCCAAAATGCTGCTCTACTTCCTTAAACTTCCAGGTGAAATCTCACTTCTTTCACTCAAAGAGTAGACCGATCTTTTAACACAAACCAACTAGAACAAAAAAAAGTAATGATGGTTACTTCAGCAACAGCAACAAAAGTATGCACTTTGATCATCTTTCCATGTGATTAAACATCCCTCTACAACAGGGGAAGTCCAATCTTTTCACTTCCCTGGTAAATATTGGAAGAAGAAGAACTGTCATGGGTCACACATCAATACACTAACACTAGTGATAGCTGATGGGCTTAAAAACATCACACACACACACAATATCTCATAGTATTTTAAGAAAGTTTATGAACTTGTGTTGGGTCCCATTCGCAGCCATCCTGGGCTGCATGTGGCCTGCAGGTCGTGGGTTGGATAAGCTTGCACTACAACATTTGTAATGGCTACATAGGACATGCAAAAAATGATGTAATTCATCAATCTGGTTAGATATCTAGGATGGTTCCAGTTTCTGTGCAGTGCTGGAACAAACATTCCTACCGTGAGCCCCTGGCACACAGCCTTAATTATTTCTTTAGAAAAAATTCCCAGAAGTGGAAATTTCCTGTGTCAAAGTGTTTGAATATCTTCAAGGCTTTTGAGATATTTGCCAAATATACCCCCCCAAAAGGAATATTGATATCAATTCACATGTACTTCAGTATATGAGAGTCTTCTTCCCCAAACTGAAGCCAAAGTTAAGTGTTTATATTAAACAAAAATATGTTGTCCATTGGCTAGACAAACAAAGGAATCTCATGGTTTTGATTTGCCATCAGTCACAAAGCTCAATTGTCACATGTCCATTGGACACTTGTGCTTCTTCTTGGTTGATTTACTATTCATGGGCCTTGTTCTGTCTTCTATTGAGCCATTCCTCTTTTTCTTATTAGTAAGAGCATCTCATTTATTATATTAACTCTTTCTCGTGTGTGTTGTTAATACTTCCTTTTTGTTCTGCCATTTGCCTTTACCTTTTATTTATTGTGCTTTTGACATACAGACTTTTTAGTTAAATCTATTCTTATTTCTCATTTCAGGTTTCATCTTAG
Source organism: Craseonycteris thonglongyai (assembly GCA_004027555.1). NCBI lineage: Eukaryota > Metazoa > Chordata > Mammalia > Chiroptera > Craseonycteridae > Craseonycteris > Craseonycteris thonglongyai. The sequence goes on along the minus strand of PVKE010005045.1, from coordinate 1,796 downwards.
GTATTTTTTTCTTTTTCTTAAGAAAGTCTTTTCTCAAAAAATAAGCCTTTTTGCCAAAATTTATATAAACGTTTATCTAGACTTTACTCCAATATTTCCCTAGTTTTACTTCTGAATTTTTCTTCTAGTCTGATGACTGAGATGAGACTCTTTCTTTTTTTTTTTTTTCCAAAGAGTTAGTCATTTCATGAAGTCATCATCTTTTTCTTACTGATTTTAAATGGGACTTTAATTATATACTGAATTGAGTCTGTTTCTGGATTTCCTTCTGTTTTAATTGATGTATATTTGTTTACCAGCATTATGTTAACTTTTATAATTATGGTATTTGTCATTTCTAGCATTATGGTAAGTCTTAATTATTTCTCTCTCTCTCTCTGTTTTTATTTCAACCTTACTTTGGTTGTACATGCATGTATACATATGTATTCCTCCTGAATCATTCTGGCAATTCTATATTTTTCTTTACCTGTAACATTATGAGCATTAATAATCTTTTTCTCCTGTCTTCTAATTCCTTTATTATTCATTCCTTAATTTATTCATACTATAATTGAGAGCTTCCCTTGTACCATATCTGGGTGAAATAATGGGAGATACAAAAGTGAATAAAAATTCAGCAACTCAGAGTCAGTAATGAACAAAGATGGAAATTAACAGAGAGTGTGTTGGGATTACTCAAGCGATATCAGGGGTTCTCTATGAATGATTTTTCTTAAACCCAAACACTGTCTTTACCAGAAGATATGATTGGAGAAAAGAAAAAAGTATAAAGAAATGCCAGATTAGGTAAGACAGTAGATTGTTTGCTCTAATCATATCACAAATAACAGGACCTTAAACTCCTTCATGTTCTATATTCATACCTTCCAAGACATGAATAAAAACCTTCTGTTTTTAACTGGGGAGATAGAGAATATCGTGACATGGGGATAGAAGGGAAAGAAAGAAACTAGGATCTGATATTAAGAGGAACATGAAGACACATGAAATCAAGCTACTGAAAATAACCTAAAAACTTATCCATGGTTTTAATTTGTTCACTTTCATTCATTTCTGGAAACAAAAAGGCTAAATGTTTCTAAGATGCCACTGAAGATTTTCAGTCTATCTCCTTACCTTTTTAAAAAAGATTTATTTTATTGCTTTTTGACAGACAGAGAGAGACAGAGAGAGACAGAGGGAAGGGGGAGGGCCCAGAGTCATCTCTATAGTTGCACGTTTTTGACATGGTTTCATTCCACATAGGTGGGTGGGGGCTGCACAGGGCAGGAGCTGGGCTGGGGGCCTCCCGCATGGGAAGCACGCCCCAGTTTAGCATATGGGTCCTCACAGGCTGGGATTCGATCCTTGGTACCTGGAGCTGCAAAGCCAGTGCTTGACCCACTGAGTCGTCTCAGCTTCCCCTATCTCCTTACTTAATGTATGGTGTATAGAATTTGCATTTCAAAGAGTTCCAGAACAGCATCTTTGAGCTCATCTCTGCCCAATACAGGAATACGCTAAAGCACTTGTTCTAGGAGGGGCTGTCCACATCTGCATGGCTACCTCACAGAGCTCTTTCTACATTTAAGCAGCCTAATTATCGCTGCTAGAAAGTCAAAATCTATCTCCCAGTATTTCCCTCCTACCCCACCTCCCAGCCTGGTTCTGCCCTTAGGAGCCAACATGGGCCCTCACTGCATTGACAGTGGCTCTCTCGTCCCCTTTCTATTTTATCTTTCACAGGCTTGTCATTCCTGAATCTTCAAACTAGGACTTTTAAGGCCTGGTCTAGATTTCTCAATATCCCAGTC